>JAPKLW010000015.1:824342-965708 GCA_026898455.1 Plectranthus barbatus
TAAATTAATTGTTTTGAAAACCCAAAACCCTTTTGAATTGATTTGCCCAAACAAAAGCTTTGAAAACTATATACAGTATATGATTTCCCTTCGTTGTACTATCCCTGTGGGATCGACCAACCCCTGGGTTGTTTATAAATTTATTTGCCCTTTGCTATAATTTATTTGCAGATTTAGCATCGATCACTACATCCTTCTTGAAGTCATAGAATGAATGTGGTAATGAGTTCAGGATTATATCGATCTTAGCCCAATCACTAATACATCCACCTCTACGTGTGAACAGATTCATGGTGTTATCCATCATCATCACATGTAATGTCCCCGAACTACCATCAGCCATTCTCTTACAGACAAGGTCTTTCACCAGATCACAGCTGACAGTTTGTTCCACTTTGCCATACGTAGCCACTAATCCATCCAGATCGCAACAGAGCTACAATATCCCATGTACTTGAGCTTCAATTCTCTAGACAGGTTATCCGATATTAAATTGTAAGTAAAATCTTCAGATACCACCCATCTGTCATATAATTCTTTCTCACGTCTAGAGACTTTATGGTAACGTGGGGCAAGTGGCATCATTGTAAGAACAAACATGTGTTGCTTAGTCAGGAGGATATACTCAATGCAGTATCTCCACTCATGAAAGTTTGGACCAGTTAAAGGATTAAGACCAAGAATATGATCAACAGTACACAAAGACATATCTGAAACAATAAAGAATTTTAATTAAGAACATACATGCAGAACATTCGAAAACAAATGCATTGAAAACCTCTTGATAAATCAAATACAAATGTTTTCCACTAATAGCCCAAGAGTTCCCACCGCAAGCTACACTCGTAGACGTTTACGACGTCACCCTCAACCAAATTGCGGGTTTTAAGCCCCAATCCTTCAATTTCATACTATGTCAGGAATCCTTAGACACATGAAATTAATTATTAGTGTAAAACCTTAGAACAAGCCATCTCTCAAGAACAGGGAAGCAGCAACTGCATTATATTCTAAGATGCCTCTAAGCCCTTAACTAAAAGTTTAACTCCAGCCGAAAGAGACAGTTTGGCATGGCGCGTAGCCATTCCGCACGACCCTTAAAGCCTTTGTTATATAAAATTTAAATCAATCCTAGAATACTTATGAGAAAGAATTACGCAAGTTACACTCGTAGACGTTTACGTAAAATCCTCCAACTATTCACATGATTTAAATTATTTGTCTAGAAATCCCAACAACTGCAGCCCATGTACCTCCGGGAACTAGCAAGCTACACTCGTAGACATTTACTAGGACGAGAGATACACTTACAGCCTAGGATCACTTTGTGGAGGTCTATTGATTTTAATTAAAAAATCCGCTTAGTATTTTTGTTTCAAAAGGTTTCTTAAATGCGCACATAAATAATTTCTTGTCATTATATTTTCCCAAATTTTTGCATGTAATTAAACAACCCCAAAAATTCTAAATATAATCCAGACAAGAAATTAATCACATAAGCATGCTTATAAAATTGTGAATAATAAAGCAGTAAAAACATGCTTTCCTATTATCTACACATGCTTATTGCGCAATTAAAAAATCACATATCATACGAGGCAATTAAGACAAACAAAAATACCTTATGGCCCTACAAAACAGGAAAAATAAAATAATCTTATCTATTACAAAATTTGAAATTTGAAATTCAAAATATGGATAACTCCAAATCTTCTTCAAATCTTCACAAATCTTCCAGGACCTTGATATCCTTAACCACCAAATCTTTTTGGATCTAGGGTTTTGAGATTTAAAAATTGGTTCCACAATCCAACTGCAAACCCTAGGTTTACGTCGAATTGCACCAGCCGTCAAACCTCAAACCCTACCGCTGCAGCAGCAGCCGCCGGCCGAAAGCCACCGCTGTGTGGCTGCACCGCTGTGTCGCACGGCCGCTACCGGCGCAGGCCCTAAGCCCGCACGACTGCGCTGCCGTAGCCTGCATCGCCCGCGGCCGCACGTCGCGGTGGGCTGCCTGCCCGCTGCTGCCCTGCACTGCACCGATGTGGCTGCACGCTGCCGCCGCCGTGCACCGCCGTCGCCTTGCCTGATTTCCGTCTTCATTCTTCGACCCGTACAATAAAATATTTGAAAAAAAATACAATATAATTTATTACAATTTTCCTATCAAATCTAATCACGGATTTTCTAGTGATTTACAAAACACGATTTAATCCAAACACGGATAAACCACGACGGATTAAATTGTACCGGTTGACACGAGGAACAAAAACCAAACACCACAGCAATTCAAAAATTCATACATGCATAATCGAAATTGCTCATCCAACAGAGCCACAAAAACAAACCACGGCTCTGATACCAATTGTAGGGATTTGCCGGTGAACCGAGTCACCAAATCTAAATAAACCAGATCGTTTCATGAATGTGGAGAGCAATAAACATACGATAATCCTAGCATGCTCCTATGAATTCAATGCAGTAGTTATACGAGTTTACCTTAACTCCGTCGTCTCAGATCCGATCTTTCGCATTTGAAATCCAATCTCGATTCAACCATGCGATTTGATTAACACTGCGGAAATAGAAATTAGAACTAGATCTAATTTCAAGAATTAATCAAAATTTAAAAAAAAGAAAGAAATAATCTGTTCTCCAGATTAGGCCTTCAAATCTATATCCCGATGCTGGTCAATCTTGCTACTGGTGAGCATTCAAAGGGACTGTAAAATGTGTAGGCCAGAGTAAAAAAATCGACTCCCAAAAATATAGAGATGCGTCGCCCCTTGATCACTGTTATTTCTAACAGATTAATTATAATAACAGCGGCAAATAAATTTGTAAACACTAAAGTTATCGATCTAGGGGAATTGTGTGGGGAAATTATCCTATATACTAGCTATGATCCTAAGATTCATTGTTTGAGTGAATAGAAAATTGGTTTTGGTTTTATAAAAGTAAACAGAACAATGCAAAAAATTAAAGATGTTTTAAAAGCAAATTTAAAGGAACATAGATTCTAGGGAAGAATTCTTATTATGGATAACATGTAGGAATCAATTAATTTAACAGGTGGAATACTGCAACAATGCTATATTTCCTTGTTTGGCAAATATAACCTAGATTACTAATTAGTAACTATCTCCGCTCGGTCTCAAAGTACACCGAATTAGTCAATCTGATAAGCAAATCAGTTTAATTCCTACAGTGTAGTACATCTGTTTGGATAGTTTAGATTGTATCATGCATTCCTAATCCCACTATCAATATTCACCTCTCGGTCCTTCTATCAATAGCTAGACATCTAAATTAATCGTCATCTCTCGGTCCTTGAATTAATCTAGAATTAAGAAATAAACACAGGAATCATGAACCTAATTATTTAATCCTAACATGCATCCATAATAATATCAAAGCCTAGAACCCGCTAGGGCTTCTAGCTACTCATCGCAGATAGAAATCCAAAAGAAAACATATTAAATTGCATAAACATAAAGAACTTACAAGAAAATAAAAGGGTTTAAGGTTTCCCAAGTCTCCAAACTCTAAAAACTGAAATATATGATTGCATTCCTCAAAAAGTCGAATTTAATTAGGTATTTATAGGGGTGAATGTGTATCCTATCAAATCTAGGGCTAAAGATATGAATAAATCCGATTTTCATCAAATTTCCGCTCCAGCAGACTCGCTCGCTTCGATCGTTGCTGATTGGCGTCGATCGACGTGGCTTCCTCTTCGGCGTCGATCGATGCTGATTGGCATCGATCGACGTGGTCTCTCGCCCCTTCTGCGCGGTCTCACGGTTTTAGCCATAACTTCCTCTCCCGAACTCCGATTGACCCGATTCCAGTTGCGTGGGAGAGCTAACTCAAAGCATCATCCATTGCCATGTTCCAATAGCCCGAATTATCCATGTGGAAGAACTCTTCACTGCTACTCTTACACATCACTGCTTTCGGAACGGTTTTCAAGTGAATTTAGGCCTAAAACCTGCAAAAGCACCAAGATGCGCATAATACCACCTAATATAGACTCATGCATAGAATATATATATAAACTCAATAAAACTACATAAAATAGTAGAAAATAATATAAATAAGCGAGTAAAATAATGAGCTAATCAAACCTCCCAAACTTGAACGTTTGATTGTCCTCAATCAATAGGTAAGAAAGAAATCAAAAGATCATGCGATTAAAGTGCAATGCCTCACAAGATTCATCAAAGTCAAGAATCAAAAATCTACTACACACAAGCAATTTGAAAGAGATAGAAAATTCATCAACAGTGGAAGAACTCACGGGAAGTGTATCGCTCAACTCTCAAGTGTTTAAGGTATAGATGAAAGCACTCAACAACATGTATGAAGAAATTTCTACCATAGGCTTGCAAATTTTCTAATATCTCCACTGCTAGAATGTGCACACAAGTCTTGAATAAAAAAAGACTTTCATTAGGTTGTAATGTAGGCTTTTTGTGAAGGGTAGGGAAATATGGCCAAGTGACTAAAATAAATCAAGTTGTACTTCCTCAATTAATCCAAACCAACTTCTATTCATCATCCAACCTTCTTTCCTCAAATATATCAACAAATACACAACTTTTTTTTTTTCTAGCTCATTTTGAATCTCTTATGCTCTTTACATAATTTTTTTGTATTCTTATCTTTTCAGAGAGCTCATGAGAATTCTAATTATTTCATTGAGCTTCTTTTTCACACATCTTTTCACCACTAATTTGTATTTTCTTATCTCCATCTCACAATCATTCCACCCCATATACCACAACTCAAGACATGAGTGAAACCAATACTTCTTCTTAATCTTATAGACAAGGAAAGAAAAATTTTGTATAGGCTCAAAAGTGCCTAACTAGGGAAAATTTAATGTGAAGGGACAATGTTTAAGGAATTGGGCTATCAAAGATGGCCTAAGATCATTTTCTAAACTCGTGCACACTATGCAGTCTCAACACAGACAATAGGCAAGTTCTAGAGAAATCAAAACACACATGTGAATCTCACATCAACCGAAATAAAGGCTCAAATTTCTCACACAAGGGTTCAAAATTTTTCTTCCACAGTCAATTTCAAATCAGCTCAATCATCATGCAAGCATAAGTGTCAAATCAATCCTATCATGCGGTATTCTACATTCATAGGCATTTAACCACAATCACAATCAATTCAAACTCAACCCTCAACCGATTCTAATCTCACAATCTCATTCGAGTTATATCAAAACTAAAAAAAAATTTCCCACAAAATAGAATAAATTGAAATTTAAGGCAAAAATTAAATACGGAAAGCAGAGTAAATAAAAGATAGAACGTTCCATCTCTTGTCCACATCCCCCCAAACTTATTTCCAACTTAAAGAGTGGTATAAGTTTGAAAATCAGACAAAAGAGGGAACGATACCTGATAGTTGATCTCAGACATCAACTTTTTATCTCCCGAAGTCTTTAGATATCGCGCTGCGTGAATTATTGCAGCTAGCACTTCGCATCGATTGTTGTGAAGCCTTCTTGCCGATCCTGCTGAGGATCGAAGTGTATCACGCTGGGCTGCTCGGCGTCGATCGACGCCAGGCTGCGTCGATCGACGTCGAACCAATCTCCAAATTTTTTTTTAATACTGCAAAACAATTGTTAATGCAAAATGAAAGAAATTCGAAATAATAAAAAAATGAAAATTTAAAAGAAATTACGAAAAAGGTTGGGTTACCTCCCAACAAGTGCTTGATTTAACGTCGCAGCTCGACAATACCTCAAATTACTGCCAAGGAGGTCGGGTCCAGACTCGCCGACCTTTGGAATCAACCATGTAAACCTTCCGATCCTTGATAATGGTGGTGAGCTCAGAAGAAGGTGGCGTAGTTGACAGATTCACCCCTCCATTTCCTCGCTCCCATTCGATGGCAGCTACTTCTTCCTCTTTAGATTCATCTCCTTCGTCAGTAGTGGAGATTCGATTGCACTCCGCTTTCTTCTTGCTCTTGTCGATCACAAAGGTGATCTTTTCATCGGTCACCCGGAGTGTGATCTCACCGCCTCGACAGTCAATGAGAGCGGCGCTAGTGTCGAGAAACTCACGCCCCAAGATCATGGGCATGTTCTTGTCCTCCTTCATCTCGTGTACCACAAAATCTGCAGGAAAAATGAGATGGCCCACGCGAATGAGCACATCTTCTAGTATACCTTTTGGGCGGGACACAGAGTTGTCCGCCATCTGCAGGGTGATCGTGGTGGGCCTCATCTCTCCGTTGTTGAGACGTTTGTAAATGGAGTACGACATCAGGTTGATACTGGCCCCAGTATCACAAAGTACTCTCTCGAACATGTGTCCCCCAATCTCAACCAGAATAGAGAAGCATCCAGGATCGCTTCTCTCGATGGGCACCTGCTTTTGAAGTAGCAGGCTGGACTGCTCGTGGATCTTCACCGTCTCATTCTCCACGAACTGCTTCTTTCCAATCATCAATTTCTGGAGGTACTTCATGTACCCGGGATCTCCTTTAGTGCTTCGATCAGCAGGATGTTGATGCTGACCTTCTTCAGATTCTCCACAAATCTGGAGAACTTCTCATCCTCTTTCTGCTTCGTGAACCGCTGTGGGAATGGCAAAGGAGGTGGTTGATCTTCAGACTGCTTCAGCTTTGTGCCTGGAACAGACTTTGGCATCGATCAACATTGGGTGGCGTCGATCGACGGGGCTTTTTCTTCTGCGTCGATCAACGAGGGTGGTGCGTCGATCGACGTGGATCCCTATCCTGCGTAGTTTTGCTCCTTTTCACTTCCAGAATCATTCACAGCTATCTCGGGACCCTTGTAGCTCATCCCAGACCTCAGAGTGATGGCCTTGCAGTCTTTTTGAACCCTTGGGTTCACCTCCGTTGTGCTCGGAAGCTTTCCAGGCTTGTGTTGGTTGCCGAGTGTGGTGGCAATCTGGCTTAATTGCTTGTCCATCGTCTGAAGGTGTTTAGTCATCAGCTGCATGTGGTCGGCCATCCCCTTCACCTCGGTTTCAACCTTCCCAAACCGGTTATCTGAGCTCTTGATGAATTTCTAGAGCGTCTCCTCCAGCACGGATTTCTTCCTTTCCACGATTTCTCCTCCAGTACCTACATCAAAACCAGACGGAGGGTGTTCTGCAGCAGAAGGGTTAGAGTAAGAAAAACCAGGGTGAGATCGCCCATGCTTGTAATGATACCCCTGATTGCCTCGGTAGTTATTGTGATAACCACCGCCAATGTAGTTCACCTCCGTCCCGACAGTTCCAGATAAACTGCTTGCACCCCGGTTGATGTAGTCGGCCTCCACCGGAACAATGGCCATGCTCAGCTCTGCAACAGCTGCAGCTTGTGAGGTGCTTAATTTTTCAATCTCTTCCTGGAGCTTTTTCACCTCGGCAACCACATGGATTTCTGGCTTGGCTTCCACAGCTTTAACAGGAATTTGTCTCTCAGTTGGCCATTGGTGGCTATTCAGCGCCATCTCTGCCAACAACCTCATACTTTCAGCACCACTATTCTTCATCAGTATACCACCAGCAGATGCATCAACCAACTCCTTCATGTGAGGATTCAAACCCTCATAGAAATGGCACACTTGAATCTCCAGATCGATGCCATGTCCAGGACAGAGTCGTAGAAGCTCTTTGTATATCTTCCAGGCCTCGTAGAGTGACTCATCATACATCTGCTTGAAAGTAGTGATGGCAGCTTTCCTCTTCAGCAGCAAGCTCGGTGGGAAGTAGTTGGTAAGGAATTTTGCTCGAAGCTCCTCTCATGTCCCGATCTTACTCTTATCCAGTCCAGCAAACCAAGACCGTGCCTCATCTATGAGTGAGAACGAGAACAGTCTCATTCTGATTACATCTTGGGTTACTCCGTTCTGCTTCACAGTGTTACACACCTCAATGAATTGGTTGAGGTGGGTATATGGATCTTCTACAGCTCTCCCCCCAAACTGGTTTTGCTGCACCATCTGAATAAGGCCCGTGCGCAGCTTAAAGTTGTTGGCATCAATGCCAACTCTGAATCCGGCCTCCGCTTGCTGTGGAAGAAATCGATCCAAGATGGATCTTTGCGGGATCACAACTTGCCTATTGTTCAACTCTGCCAGTCTTGCAGCTTGTTCCGCCTGAGTAGCCTGGGCTGCTTGCAGTTGTGATCTCAGCTGCTGTACTTCATTCACAAATTGCCTCTGCTCCCGGGAGTCATGTTTTGCAGAGGTTCTTAAGGATTCTCAACCATCTATCGCTGTTTTTCTTTTCCTTTCTTTTTAATTTTCCTGCAGGTTGCTTCAATTTCAGGGACAAAGGCCTCGAGTGTTTTTCCTTTGGCTCGCGTGTTCATGCACCTGCACAGAAAATAGATAATTATCAGTCGGCATCGATCGACGTGAATGTCACATCGATCGATGCAAGAAGTGGTCGGCGTCGATCGACATAAGGTGTCCGTCGATCGATGCAGCAAAGTGATCAACGTCAATCGACGCAAGGTGGCGTCGATCGACGCAAGACATAGACTCGAAAACTCACACACGCACACGTACAGAAAAATAAAACTCAATCCAGCAAATCCTTGAACTAACTAGTAACAAGATAAAATCTAACAATTCCCCGGCAACGGCGCCAATTTGATCACTGTTATTTCTAACAGATTAATTCTAATAACAGCGGCAAATAAATATGTAAACCCTAAAGTTATCAATCCAGGGGAATTGTGTGGGGAAATTATCCTATATACTAGCTATGATCATAAGATTCATTGTTTGAGTGAATAGAAAATAGGTTTTGGTTTTATAAAAGTAAAGAGAACAATGCAAAAAATTAAAGATGTTTTAAAAGCAAATTTAAAGGAACATAGATTCTAGGGAAGAATTCTTATTATGGATAACATGTAGGAATCAATTAATTTAACAGGTGGAATACTGCAACAATATTATATTTCCTTGTTTGGCAAATATAACCTAGATTACTAATTAGTGACTATCTCCGCTCGGTCTCAAAGTACACCGAATTAGTCAATCTGATAAGCAAATCAGTTTAATTCCTACAGTCTAGTACATCTCTTTGGATAGTGTAGATTGTATCATGCATTCCTAATCCCACTATCAATATTCACCTCTCGGTCCTTCTATCAATAGCTAGACATCTAAATTAATCGTCACCTCTCGGTCCTTGAATTAATCTAGAATTAAGAAATAAACCAAGGAATCATGAACCTAATTAATTAATCCTAACATGCATCCATAATGATATCAAACCATAGAACCCGCTAGGGTTTCTAGCCACTCATCGCAGATAGAAATCCAAAAGAAAACATATTAAATTGCATAAACATAAAGAACTTACAAGAAAATAAAAGGGTTTTGTGTTTCCCAAGTCTCCAAACTCTAGAAACTGAAAAATATGATTGCATTCCTCAAAAAGTTGAATTTAATTAGGTATTTATAGGGGTGGATGTGTATCCTATCAAATCTAGGGCTAAAGATATGAATAAATCTGATTTTCATCAAATTTTCGCTCCAGCAGACTCGCTCGCTTCGATCATTGCTGATTGGTGTCGATCAACGTGGCTTCCTCTTCGGCGTCGATCGATGCTGATTGGCGTCGATCGACGTGGTCTCTCGCCCCTTCTGCACGGTCTCACGGTTTTGGCCATAACTTCCTCTCCCGAACTCCGATTGACCCGATTCCAGTTGCATTGGAGAGCTAACTCAAAGCATCATCCATTGCCATGTGCCAATTGCCCGAATTATCCTTGTGGAAGAACTCTTCACTGCTACTCTTACACATCACTGCTTTCGGAACGGTTTTCAAGTGAATTTAGGCCTAAAACCTGCAAAAGCACCAAGATGCGCATAATACCACCTAATATAGACTCATGCATAGAATATATATATAAACTCAATAAAAATACATAAAATAGTAGAAAATAATATAAATAAGCGAGTAAAATAATGAGCTTATCACCCCTGTCTCTCTCTCCCTAGGGTTTGGAACTGATTTGAATGTTCTAAGGTGGCTAGGGTTTCAGAGAGAGATCTGTCTATTTATAGACCTAGGGTTTGAACCCTAATGGGCTGCTGGGCCTCTTTTCAGCATATTTAACTTGGACCAGACCTGGGACCTAATACAAATAATAAAGTGGGCCTATGAATTAATTAATTCTCATGTCCACAACCCAGGACACAATTAATTAATTAATATTAATTTTTTTTCAGCACAGAATTTATAATGACCTACCTCTTTATTACCACGTTATGAGAACGGGCTGCATTTACTTGAGAATAACCATATTTAAGGTTACCGGACATTCATTAATTAATCGGAGCTTCTGACAAGCTCTATCTACAATTAATTAATATCTTATATTTCCTGAGCAGTACCACTCAAACCTTATCACTCTTGCTTGAACTTAATCAGCCTGCAGGACTTTAGCAAAATTAACATTATTGAGCTCCTCGGGGAATATCCCCATCCTATTACTCGGATATGGTTGCCTAACTCCAGTCTCTGGCTGTTCTACACGAACAGCTGCTACCCAAGATGCGGTTATACGAGCACGTTACTCAGGCTCTCCACCATGACAAGTCAAAGCAACAGTCAACCCGTGCATACCCCTGAACCTTCGTTAGGGTTTGGACTCAATCAAGATCGATATCTTGTATTCTCTGATGTCAGACAACAAAAAACATCTCACTGTGGTCCAACCAATACGCAACCGCATGTATCAGCATATCAAGTAATCAAGACAGATTATTTCTTTCAGATTGTGCCGCAGCCTATACCGACATACTTATCCTCGTACACTGTCTCGGCTGTGATAATGTTTATATCTCACTAGGTCAAGTGATCATACTGTCTTCTGTGATCTACAACACACCGTATGATCGTCCCTATCAGTGAGATAAGAGGATATCATTGTTACTAGCATGTAAGGTTGTTAACGGATAGGAAATACAGTTGAATATATACTCATTGTAATAAATGCTTTCTGTATACAAAACCCAACAATAGTTCCTAAGGCCCCACGGTGGGCGCCAAATGTTGAGGTTCGATTTCGTACGGGTATGGGACCCAAGGAACCGAGAAGAACTGACAAGAAACGATGCAAAAATAACAAGTATAAAAATATAGATAAATTGTTGAAAGTAAATAAACATGGTAATTGACTGTTTATTAATCAAGAAGAGTAGGTGCGCAAAGCACTGGAGCAGGTTGAGGTACAAGAAGAAGCTGCAGCCGAGTACTGCAGCAGGTGCTGGAACAGGTTGTGTAGCTGCTACAGCAGGGTTTCAGCTAAGCAAATGAGCGTTGATGTGTGTAAAACTGAATAATAATAAAAAATGATGAGGTTCCCCCAATTTATAGACCATAGGCGGACCAATTACAAGTTCCCTAACATTCTAAACCCTAGCACCTACGTTTCCTACGATTTTAGGGGTAGTTGGAGCTGCTTCCATGAAGATAGGGGTCTGGTGCAACCGCCCACGCCTTATCAGGAACCGCTAAGGCTTATCTTCAAGCTGGTCTATTCAGGGTCTCGTTCGCGCACCTACTAGGATGTACAAGGTGCGCGGCCCTCCTTTTGCGACCTGCTAGCTTCAGCCACATCCTGCCCTATCTACCGCACATCCCTGGATGACCTGTTTAAGGTAGGTGCATGAGGTGTGGTCCCTAGTGAGGTGCTGACGTGCGTTGCTCCCCTTTGTGACTAGCTGGCATTAGCCGCTTTTCTGTATACCTTGCTGCGTATGCTGGACACACCTTGTAAGCTTCACCTATAAGTTGCACCTGCGCAGCTCCGAGGTACTCTCAGTTTCGCACCCTACACCTAGACTAGGAACCAGGTGTTGACTCTTTCAAATTAGGTCAGGGTAGGTCCGTTTAGGCCACGCCCCCAACACGCAGGACCATGAGAAGTCAAGTAGATGAGACTCATGAAACTAATGATGTCAATGGACCTTCGGGCTCGAATACTTCCGAAGTTGAATTGATTGATCTGACTAGATTGATGATTGAATCATCATCTCTACCGGAGAACTTGACTGATCAGCCAACAATCAGGATGGTCTGTGATGCAAATGGTAATGTTGAGGCCACCATAAATTCTCTCAAAGAACGCACATGTCAAGGGAGAACTCAAGATGAGGAAGATCCTCAGCAAGATAAAGAGGTTGTTGAAAATACCCAAAATGGTGAGAGAATTACTAAAGACAACTCTGCTGAGATCAACCAGGAGCAGACAGCTGAAGATTGGAGTACTACATCAGTAAACCAGAATCCAACAGACGATATGCCAGAGGACAGTCATTCAGCAGAAGACAATCTAACAAGTGTAGCAGACAGCTTGGAAAACCTACAGCTTGTTGATGTACCAGTCTCAGAAGAACCTATCGGAACATCCAACAATCAAGCCATTCCAGTAGAAGAGCTACAAAGACCAAAATGACTACTTAGAGATCATCCTACAGAAGCAATCCTAGGAGATCTTACAGATCCAATCCGAACCAGACATAGTTCCATGTTAGCCTGCTTCATATCTCAAGAGGAGCCTACCAAAGTAGCAGACGCACTTAAATCAGCTGATTAGATCAAGGCAATGCAGGAAGAATTGCTAGAATTTATAAGGAATCACGTATAGGAACTCATTGATCGCCCAACTCACAAGTCAGTAATAGGAACCAAGTGGGTATTCAAGAACAAGCGCGATGAAAATGGACTCGTCGTTCGCAACAAAGCAAGACTTGTTGAAAAAGGATATGCACAGTGTGAGGGAATAGATTTCGATGAAACATTTGCTCCAGTCGCTCGTTTGGAAGAATTCAGATTATTCCTAGCATATGCCGCTCACTATGGATTTACTATCTTTCAGATGGATGTCAAGAGCACATTTCAGAATGGTGAATTAAAGGAGGAAGTCTACGTGGAGCAACCTCTAGGATTTGAACGCGAAAACAAGGTATACAGACTAAGGAAAGCTTGGTATGGTCTCAAGCAAGCCCCAAGATCTTGGTAGGAGACGTTATCACAGTTTTTGCTAAAGAATGGATTTAGAAAATGGAAGATCGACAGAACACTCTTCTTGATCAAGGATGCTGAAGACATACTGCTCGCCCAAATCTACGTGGATGATATCATATTTGGATCAAGAAATCTAACCCTGTGTGAGAAGTTTGCTAGACTTATGTAGACTAATTTCCAGATGAGTATGATGGGAAAAATGTCATACTTTCTAGGTCTGCAAGTTCAGAAATCCAGTGATAGGATCTTCATACACAAGAAGAAGTATACCAAGGATCTCATCAAGAAATTCTATCCAAAAAAGACGAAGACACTGCGGATTCCAATGAGCACTGCTTGCCAAATCTCAATGGATGAAAAAGGCGAATCCCTGGATCCCACAACATACAAAGGTATTATTGGTTCTCTATTATATCTAACGGCCAGCAGGCCAGACATTTCATATGTTGTAGGAGTGTGTGCGAGATATCAAGCAAATCCAAAGAAGTCGCACATGGAGTACGCAAGAAGGATTCTCATATATTTAAAAGGAATGAAATCCTTAGGAATTTGGTACCCCAGAGCAGATGATCTCACACTCGTTGGATATTAAGACTCGGATATCAGAGGATGTCGAATTAATCGAAAGAGTACGAGTGGGACATGTCAATTCCTTGTTCACAAGCTGATAAGCTGGTTCAGCCAAAAGCAACACTCCGTAGCAACATCCACAATAGAAGCTGAATGTGTGGCTGCTGCAAGTTGTTGTACTCAAGTGTTGTGGATCAAACAACGACTTCAAGATTATAAAGTCAGCATTGAATACATTCCTATATACTGCAACAACAAAAATGCGATGTGCATAACAAAGAATCAAGTACATCACTCTAGGACGAAGCATATCGATAAACGACATCACTTCATCGAGATCATGTTGTGAAAAAGGATATCTCCACGGAATATATCAGGATAGAAAATCAGCTAGCAGACATCTTTACTAAACCTCTAGCAGAAGGAAGATTCAATGAGCTTTGTTTGAAGCTCGGTCTATTAGAGTTAGATGAGGTTATGGAAGAATGAGTCCCATCTCCCATTCTGTTCTTGGTTTTCTCAAGTATCGAAAATCTTTAATTATTTGGATTTCTTGGAGATTATGTGGAATAAGGGTGTGTCCAAGCTCACGCTCTTCAGAGGAATTTTGACAAATTCCACGCAATTGCTAAGTCCCAGCACTTAGCAATCTTGACGATCGGAATAGAGAAATATTACTTCAACATACCAAGTCAAGAAAATGCTGAGTCCCAGCTCTCAGCATATGAAGATGACTGCTGAATCAATTTTGGGAAATTGATCAGATAAGGGAACAAATATCGGGGCACTCAACCGACGTATCAAGAACAGATCATATTTAATGACGAAGCGACGATTGATATTCTCTATCATTACCAAATATTTCTTTCAAGGCTCGAGATGATTCAGTTCTGAAAATAGCATCTCATATGGCCACATGGAAAGTCATACCGAAACCGTCGGTTCCCGAGGCAGACGAAGTGATTGGTTGAACAATTCTCTAGGAGGGATTACGCCTATTTAAGGAGAAACCATCTTGGTTAGGGGAACCATATTCCAAAAAACTCAGAAACCTAGATCAACCATATGCCCTCATTCCTTTTATTCAAACCCTATTGCTCGAGAAAAACTAGAAATGTCTTCTATCATTTCACCAAAATGCCTTCAGAGTAGGTTCGAGCAACATGACTTGGAAGTCTCCAGATTGAGATGAAGAGTCGTAATCTTCACATAGATAATACCTAAGAAGATTCTCTCAATTCTCGGTTCACCATGGAAGATGAGTTTTCTGATATTAGAACCGACCGGAGATATGAGATCCATTCCGTCAGGTCATGACAGTCATATCCTTGGAGATATATAAACTTGTCAAATGGATTTGAGGTTGGATATTCCTTACTCACGAGATTTGTGAATACCTTTGGGTAGGGGTTCTCAAATAAAAAATTCCTAATCTCTTCTTTCGTGCACCAATGTTGGAAAATGGAGACGAAGAAGAAAGATGAAGAATATGTCTGTGGATGGAGTTGATGCAACTCAAATGCATCTGCTTGGCATCCAGGACAGCAAAGCATGCTGGCCTAACAGCTGGTACCCATCCTACCCGTAGGAAACATCTGTGAAGTTCTAGGTGATAATAAGAGAAGTGGACTAGAGCACCAATCCAAGCAGATTGCGAGATCTACTGGATTTGGATTTTCTTCCGTGTGTTGTCCACTTGAGAATCAGAAGGCTGAAAGCCGAAGAAATGTCCTGGAGGGAGCGCAAGTTCAAGAAGGAAGAGGATGAACTTGAAGTTGGATATCTCTTAGCCAACAAGACATTGTTGCGCAAGTGGGGTGACTTGCAGCAATGAGCTCGGGGAAAGACCAAGAAGAAGCACATCTAGCAAAGGCGTTATTTGGAGCACTCTGAACATAAATTTTATCATTATAAACTTGCAGTATTATACTTTGTGAAGTGTAACTCTTGTAAATCAATGATATCAATAAAATGCTCGTTTTGATGACAATACTCTATTATCTCGAACAATATAATCACCTAAATCAAAATGCTAGATCACTACACTCCTTGTGTATACAGAATCCTATCAAAAATAACCTGTTTTTCTATAAAAAGAATGGAATATTTGATGGAAAATCATAACATAGGAATTTCTTAAAGGTCTCCCCAACATTAGTTGGAAGAAGAGTGCTAGATGAGATGAGAACAGAGAATTTCTCAAGCAAAATACTTCTCTGCAGAATGCTGAGTCCAAACTCTCAATAGATTTCAGACACTTATTGAGTCTGAGCTCTCAGTAAAAGACTCTTGAACTTAAAAGGATTCAAGAAATCTACAGAGTCTAAAGACACTACTGAATCCAAGCCTTCAGCAATATCCGGTGACAGTTGAGTCCAAGCTCTCAGTAGATTGATGTAGATTGCTATTCGGCGATAGCAAACAAAACTGGAAAATGCTTACTGAGTCCAAGCTCTCAGTAAAGAGACTCTTTGTTCTAACAAGGACAAAATCTTGAAAGATTTTGTGTTGTCTACTGAGTCCAAGCTCTCGGTAGAACCCCGAAGACTGCTGAGTCCAAGCTCTCAGCAGATATCTGTAGACGACTAAGGATAAAGTTTTTATATATCCTTACTGAATGTTGAGTCCAAGCTCTCAGTAGATAATTTGCGTCTACTAGATAATCGTACCTGAAAATCAAGTTGATTGCTGAATCCAAGCTCTCAGCAAGAAAATAACAGAAGGTCTAAGGAATGCTAAGATCACAGCAGAATCAAGGAGTTAAATGTTGAGTCCAACCTCTCAGCAATCTATGTGATCTATAGTGTTCAAAATCAAGGGGAATTTCTGATAATCGAATGCTAAGTCCAAGCTCTCAGTATGAGCCTTTCACATTGTTGGATACACCGTCCTCAGCAAAAGCATATTTGCATGCTGACCAGCAAGCAAGGCAGAGATAATCAATTCAAATATCTCGAAAGGCAGGATTATCTTTTGGCGGAGAAGCTACAGAGTTCGCATTAATTGAAAAAGTGATTCTAGCTCAGGGCGGCGACAAATAAAAAGGAGACACGTTAGCCACGTACGAGTTTCTGACTCCGAGGGACGTGAAGCAAACTGCCACCAACTGCCCAATCGTCGATTCATCCATATCAGAAGTAGAAGATCCAACCACTCACAGCAAAGTTGGTTACTTGGGAGTGTATAAAGAAAATTTGGTTTGGAATTTCTAAACCCTAATACTCCCATTACTTCTGATTTTGAAATTTCTTCTACTCGATTTTTTTTTTTTGAGTTCTCAGAAGAAACATCAATAGAAAAATCTTCCAACCGTACCAGTCCCCCACTAAATAATCCGAACGATCCATCATGCCTGAAGAACCTGAACAGTTCCAACCAATGTTCACAGACATCTACAAGACGGAGGACATTGATGAGCCAATCTCATATTATCGCCTAGTTGCCATTAGTCATGGCAAGGAATCGGGTAACTGACCTACGAGCAAAGGAGAGTCGCTCAAGTAAAAAAGGACAAGATACTCTATGAATCGCTATTCCGGAAGCATTGGTGTGAAATTCTTATCGGTAAAAATGACCGCGAGAATTTGTTGAAGTACCTTTTTGTAGAGCCTAAGAAATTTTATCTGCACATAGTGGCAGAATTCTATGCTCGGGCAGTAGTTGATGAAAGTGAAGAGTTCTTTACTACAAGTGTTTTGGGCACAGAAATTGTTGTGAGCCCCGAAGTATGGTCTACGAGGAGACGGAGAAGATGTAGCCAACTATAAGGTTAACAATGAAGCAGAAATGAAGAAGCAATGGATAAGGTGGAAAGATGAGAACTTCAGAGATTCCTGGAAAATAGCTGCACCCCTGAGGTCACTAGTAGAACCCGTGAAGAGCCTTGCACATGCTGTGATAAGAATGTTAGTAGGCGAGGTTGGTTCACTCTCAGAACTAAGTGCGAAGAAGTTTACAATTATGATGGCGATTGAAGATCAAGTCCGAGGAAATTGGGCAAAGTTCATTTACACTAAGTGGCTTGCACATGTATACAAGAACAAGAACATTGATAAGCTCATTATTTCACTCACTTATCTATATTATATTTATACTATTTTATATTTTTTTGTTGAGTTTTTATATATATTTTATGCATGAATCAATATTAGGTGGTTTTAGGTGTATTTTGATGTTTATGCAGGTTTTTAGGCCTAAACCCACGAGAAAACCGTTCCGAAAGCAGTAACGTGTAAGAGTAGCAATGAAGAGTTCTTTCACAAGAGGAATTCGAGCTATTGGTGCATGGAAATGGATGATGCTTTGAGTTAGCTCTCCAACGCAACTGGAATCGGGTCAATCAGAGTTCGGAAGAGGAAGTTATTGCCAAAACCGTGAGACCGCGCAGACGAGGCAAAGAAGGCACAGTGCTCGACGAGGGGAAAAGAAAAGATTGATGGAAGCAAAGGCCGCGTCGATCGCTGCCAATGCTCGTCGATCGACGAAGATGTTTCAGGAGCAGCGATCGATGCCAGACTGCCACGATCGACGTGGACCTCCTGGCGCGGGAAATTGGCTGAATTCGAGATTTTTCATATCTTTAGCCCTAGATTTGATTTGATACACCTCCACCTCTATATATAACTTTGTAAATTCGATTTTTCAGAAGACCCAAATAATTCCCAATCATTCCTCATTCCAGATTTCAGATTTTAGAGATTCCAAGAGTTTTTAGGTTTATGTTTGAAGACATATTTTTGTGGGAAGACATTCCAATCCAAGTTTTTATGCAATTCAGGTTTTATCTTTCTATGATGAATATTACTCTGAATATGTGTAACTAATCTCTTCCTCAGATTCTAGGGTTTCGAATTATCAATGTATACATGTTTGATTAATTGAATTATTTTCCCTTTCCCTTCGTAGTTTGTGAAATCTGTGCTTATTCATAATCTTGATTTGCTGATCACATCTTAGGATTATCTAGTTGATTACTTGAGACGTAACTGTGATAGTTTTCACTGGAAAGAGATTTTCACAATATAATCTGATTTCATGTCGTAACTGAAGGAGATTGATTGTAGGAATAAATCTGTAGATCTTTGGAGTTAGTTAATTTATCTTGAGACCGAGCGGAGATAGGTAATTAATTAATCTACTTTACGAATTGTCCAACAAAGAAGTTCGTAATACTTTTCTGATGTTTCACTACGAAGAGGAATTAAAATTGGGAATTAATCGATTCATTCATACATGTCATACTTGATAGGTAGATATCCCTGGAATCTGTGCTTCTCTTATCTGAATCCAAAAGCTTTTTAATTTCCTGTTTAATTTGCATTAGCAAGTATTGCGATTTTCAAAACAACTAAAACTTTTTAATTGATTTTCCTGACCAGTATTTTGAGAACTTACGATTTAGTACTTAAGGTTTTTCGTTGTTTCATTCCCCTGGATCGATAACTTTAGGGTTTACAAATTTATTTGCCACTATTTCTATAATTAATCTGTAGAAATTACAGTGATCAAACATGAAGAAGGATCATACGTTCACTCAGGACGTGGGTTTTGGACTCAAGATCAGTCACTTTCTCGAAGGAATCATATCGGAGGACACACGCTGTCGTGGTGAAGATTTTTTATACTCCGATTACAAACCACAAACCAGAAAACATCAACCGCCGAAGAGTTTCAAGGAACCATTGATTCCTAAAGGAAAAAGCAATGTCAACCCCGACGATCCAGTCTCCAGCGAAGAAGATCTTTATCAAGGACATGCTGTAATGCCTACTTCCGTTCCACTTACTGCAGAAGAAGTTGAAGAGGAAAGAAGGAAAGCAGAACAGGATGCTCTGTTCACTGAACTTGAACATCTGGTCGACATCACACCGCTGGAATCCGATCAACCCTCAGAGACAACTACTGTGAAGAAGAGGCATTCACAAAGAAGTCCTCAGAAGAAGAGGATAAAGCCAGCAGGTGATGAGGAACAAGCCAAGAAGAGGGCAAGCGCGACTGATTACAAGAATCAACCGTGAAGATCATAGTGCCAGAGGTAAACACTTCTCTACCAACTTCCAATGTTGTTGAGCAGGTTGCAACAGAAACCACTGAGATAGCTGTGAAACGAAGACTTGAATTCTTTGATGAGGAGGAGTCGCAAAAGAAGAAGCAACAACCAAAAGCGCTCGAATAGGCACGCGAGAATAAGGACTTTGACAAATTCAGGCTGCAGATGACTCTTGAGCAGAGGTATGCTGATTATGAGAAGGTCATGGCCAGCTATGCGGAGTGCAATGCAAAGATACCAGCTGGAGAAAGACCTGGTCGTATCACCCGAAGAGACAACGAGAAGGCACAATCTAGAAAAACGAAAGCAAAGGTTAGGTTTGCTGAAGAAAGATTTGAAAATCCAGCGTTGTGACAGATGCCGAATTTGAGAGAAGGCAATTGAAAGAAGCCATGAAGGAATCAAGAAGGTTATAGACTCCTGCGCAAGGGGAAAGGAGTTTTGATACCATGACTGCTTAGCCTGCCACCACTCAATGGGGAAGCGTAAATGCTGAAGTTAATGTTAAAGATTTTGTGTCACAGACTGTTGCGCAAGGAGGAAGCAATTATGTTGAAAAAGAAAGTGAAAAAGAACAACTGGTTGCACAAGGAGGAAGCCAAGTTGTTACGATTATAAGAGAAGCCGATCTGGTGAAGGAAACAGTCCAGATCCTAACTGCTGATCCAGGAGAAAAGGTAGCAGAGTAGGAGGATTCTATCTTTAAGGACAAAGAAGATGAGGATACAACACATCAAGAGGTATATATCAAAGTAGATGTTCAGCAACTCATCACACCAGCAGGAACGATGGCGATCACTGAGATCATTGTTGATGGGACATTGATGAGAACAGAAGCTACTACCTCACTGAATGCTGCAACCAGAGCAAGAGTAGAAGCTAACCTTACTACAAGCGTGCGAGCTAGGAATGAGCAGTATCTGCGAGCATTGGGAATGGATCCATCAACAGTTCCAGGATGGAGATCAGAAGCGGATACTACAAATGTGCTCGAAAGAACCATTAAGTCACTATGGCAGAGACGTATCCCGATTCCTAGTTCTCCCGAAGTGTCAGGTATATCATTTAGTGGCATCCCAAGTACTGATGATGAGGATTCAGGGACTACAGGAGCTGCCACGGGAAGCACACTGCTTGCAGATGGTGAATCTATGTTTAGAGGAGAAACTCTACGAGTGCCCATGGAAGGACTACCTGACACGAACTACAGAGCTAAGCGGATTGCAAAGTGGTGTCCTCCTGTCACCGTAAGGGATGAGAAGAATGAAGATCTCATCTCATGGGTAAAAGATATTTGGATCTTTATTGAAACTCAAGTTGCAACCGAAGTCGAGAACTCATATCCTGCAGAATTACTGGGCGAGTCTTCCGATCTTGGATGGCTAAGAACAAAGTTCCGGATATGGCGATTCTTTGATTATGCCACTCATGAACTGCATTATGAAGACCACGCGATCATGATGGTCAGGATATGTCTCAACTATTCTAGGAGTGAAGAAGAATGGGTTGATAATTGAATGGATCAGACATCCAAACGACAGTATACAAAAAAGCAGGTTGCTACAAGGCTGCAGAAGATCAAGGCACACAGAGCAATCACTGGAGATCGCTCAGTGCCACCATCCGAATATGCTGCTGAAGAATCCCCGTCGTACAGTCAGCAATTCAAATCTCCTGCCAAAAGAAGACAAATGGTCGCAGCTGAGGAACTAAGAAGAATGATAGCAGAAGAACAAGCCGCACAAACGAGAGAACAAAACAGGAAGAAGATGTTGGAGTTCAAAGAAAAGGTTATTAATCAATTGGCCAACAAATCTTTCAGGATGCAAAGCGTTAGGTCTCCTTCTCCCATAACTGATGCAGAAGACGAAAGAAGGGAGAATGCACCCGCTGCAACATCTCTTGCTGACCAACTATCCACTTCCTCTCACGCATTGGATACTGTTGTTCCCATGTCTACCACCAAAAATCAAATAGTGCTATCTGAGGAACCCCAAATCATGACAATTGAGCCCTTGAGCTCGAGTACTTATCAGAGGGATCTCAAGCAATTTATTCAGACCATGGTAGGACGGAGCATTGGAGAGCAACTGGTACCAATTGTGCGCACCAAAGTAACAAATCATATGTCCGAGGCAAAAGACGAAATACTTGCTACCCAACAATACAGCTTCGAGACCTTCTCCATAGGGATTGTTGTTGCGATCAAAGAGGGGGAAGAGAAGAGGTTAGTAGATGAAGCAGAGAGGAGAAAGAAGCAAGAAGATAAATTTCATCGTATTAAAGCCCGAAGACAACTGGAAGAGGACCTAAGGAGACAACGTGAAAAAGAAGAGAGAGAGGAGCAAAGAAAGATCGAAGAGAATGAGAGAGTCAGAAGACAAGAAAGAGAAGTTGTCTTGGATAACTTCATGAAGATGACGATGGAAGCACTCAAGAATGTGAAGAAGTCCATAGTCGGCTCCTCAAGTGCCAAAAATGCTGACGACTCAGACTCCTCAACAACTAAGAAGTAATATCTCTTTTACCCTTATAAGTCTCTTGGTTGGAAAACAACTTTTTTTGCTTTCGATTTGGGCATGTGTTTCCTGTACGATAAAGCATGAAATCTCTTAATGGAAACGAACCCAGGTTGAAGACAACATCTTATTGTCCAACGTTGATCTAATTGATTTAGCTGAAATTACACACTCAGTGTAATCAGCAAACTGCGTGGAATAATAATGTGTGAAATGTTCCCGTGTGATTGCTTGATGAAATTATGTGAATGTGTTGTGTGCTTATCTGATAAAAGATTTGGAAGCCATTTACCTATTGCAAAAAGTTTGAATAATCGAGCAATACCCTTGATATTTTGAGGTGGGACATTTAGGAACCATATTGAGTCTACGGGAGCTAAATTGCCGAGAATAGATTTGATAGGAAACTTTTGTAATCTCAGTAATCAGCTTACCCATGATCAGTTAGAATTAGAGTCCAGATTTGAGGCCTTGATCGCACCAAAAAGGGGGAAATTGTTAGGAATTTTGTTAGATATACTAAACCCTCGTCGTTGTTAGATCATGTATTCATATGTTTTGGTGCATCAAAGCTTTTGCAACTCAGTATCGAGTCAAATGTAAAAGTCCTGTATAGGGAATATATACTAGAGTTGTAATAGATCTAGAAAAGAAGAAGAATCAAGAATGCTGAAGGTATCAGCAGAACTGATGATTGCAGAAGAGTGCTGAAGATAACAAGGCTAGCAATATGAATGAATGCTACAAGAATGTTGAACAAGTAACTTCAGAAAAATGCTACAAGATCTTAGCACAGGCTGTTGAGATGTTAGCCATATGCAAACAGCCAACAAATGACCATCAGCAATCAAGAAAGACATAGAAGTCGTAAATTAGAAGGATCCAAATCACAAGGAAACCTGACGAATCAGAGGATAAAACAATCATCAGACAAAAGGAGGTTTTAGATTTTAACCAAAAAGATCCGTTCTGACAGAGATGACTACAGATAGAAGCTACGCCAATCAGAGACAAGAAGAGTTGAAGAGTCTCTGACCACTGCAGAAAAAGGAAGAACATAGATAGGCGAGCAATACCTTTGAGTCTAATGGATAAGATTCAAACATCCGTTTGAATCTTCACCTATAAATAGGTGTCATCCTAATTTGATTCAAAGGTTCGCGAATTTCTTCTTACGGAGATAACAAGTGGAGACCTAAATCACTCTCTACATTATGCGAACTCATCCGAGCTAGTGCTTGATTGAAGCTTTCCCACAAAGCTATCATACCTGAACCTTGAGACCTGTGAAGTTAAGCTTCCAAGGTTATTTTTCGATTCTTTCTAATTTGGAAAGAATCTAGCAGTCACGATTGCTCTGCAAGCGTGATTCATACGGGCATCGCCAACACAAGGATAGGTTCTGTGAAGAACTATAAAGCTCCCATCAGTCGACATCCAAGGAGAAGGGAGGTTTGTCCTCACTCTACGGAGTGACAAAGGTTGAAGAATGGAGATTGAGGTGCTTGAAGGTGCGCGCTGACCAGACGGAGGATCTGCTCAACGTTAGAGATCAAGTCTGACCTTGTACTCATTCTTCTAGTAAATTTTCAGTCAGAGGACTGAATAGTGCACGTAGAACAGTTGTTCAAACCACTATAAATCCTTGTGTCTCTACTGCTTTATTTTGTTATATTGTGCATTCGTGTATTTGAAACTCAACACCTTAAGTGTTGTAGTATTATCTGCAAATTAACTTAACGAATAATCGAGCTAAAACATATTTGATAAATACTTGCTAAGTCGAGACCTTAGCAAGACACGTGCAAGATTTATTTAATACTTCCGCTGCATATAAAACACTCTGATCAGGGACCAATTGGTCGGATGTCGATCGAAAGGCAAGGCAAGATGGAGGCTCGACATGTGTGTTCCATGTCGATTGACATGCACCGTGTCGATCCACACGCATGTTGGAAGGGCTGCTCGACATGAAGGAAGTCATCTGGATTTTGACTCGTATGTGTGTCGATCGACACACCCTGTATTGATCGACACGGTTACTAGAAATGCAAAATTGTCTCAATTTGCATGTTTTCGATATTTAAGCTCAATACCTAGTTTAGATGTTTTCACTCCTCTATAAATACCACTCCATTAGAGCACGAAATTATCTATCTTTTAAGTCTTATTTTACTTAGAATTATTCAAGATTGGAGTTTTTAGAGACCTTCAAGGTTCTTATTTCCCTTGTAAGGTAATTTATGTGTTTAATAAGAATGTTTTCTTTATTTCAAGTGATGTTTAGTGGCTAGAAACCCTAGCGGGTTCTAGGGCTTTGATAATCTTTTCTGATGCATGTATGAATGATTGAACTCAATATCATGGTTTAATTTCTTGAGCTTAATTAATCCAATCTAGATTTAAAGAAGGATCGAGTGATGAATTTGAATCTAGGTTTGTAGTTATCAATTGAAAAACAGAGAGGTGAAAATTGGTAATAGGAAAAAGAAATTTAATGCAATTATTTTTTGTCTCAAAATGAAGAATTAATTTGTAGGAATTATTTAGATAATTATCGAGATTGGCTAATTTGTGTTCTTGAGACCAGGAGGAGATAGTCACAAGTTAGT
The DNA here is from genome assembly GCA_026898455.1 of Plectranthus barbatus. NCBI lineage: Eukaryota > Viridiplantae > Streptophyta > Magnoliopsida > Lamiales > Lamiaceae > Plectranthus > Plectranthus barbatus. The sequence goes on from JAPKLW010000015.1 coordinate 849,124, forward strand.
AATCTAGGATTTAATCGCCTAACCAAGGATTTTAATCCATATGAATCTAAATTAATCCCCATTGTTGAGTTGATGGAATTTCATGTTGAAGATTAGATTATCTACCCTAGGATCTGTATCTTTACATATTATTTTCAAAACCTTTAATTTCTTGCATTGTCATCTTTAAATTACGAAACCAAAACCCTTTTCAAATCACTCAAACAACTATGGTTTAAGAACTATAGCTAGTACTTATGATAGTTTCATCACACAATCCCTATGGGTTCGACCACCTTAGGCTAAAATTTATAAATATATTTGCCACTATTTTTTGCAGTTGTCAACTGACACGGAGATTGAAGATCCACCGAGATGGGAGGAGAAGAAGGAATTGACACAATGCAGCCATGTTGATCGACACGCCACCTATCAATCGACACTGAGGCCGGAAAAGGATATTTCACCCAGTTTGGTTATTTTTAGTATTTTAGCCCAATACCTTGTTGAGATGTATTCACTCCTCTATAAATAATACTTTCATAGTGCTCGAAAATTATCATTATCCAGACTTTAGAATTTATTTACATTGGAGTTTTTGAAGAATTTCAAGGTTCCTATTGTCCTTGTAAGGTATTTTATGAGTTTAATACAATGTTTTCTAATTCAAGACATGTTTAGTGGCTAGACACCTTAACAGGTTCTAGGGTTTTGATAATCTTTCTGATGTATGCTTAATTGATTCAACTCTAAAAGCAGGGTTCAATTCTTAGTTTTAATCTAATCGAATCTAGAATTAATAAAGGATCCAGAGATGAAATTGATCTAGATTTGTAGTTATTAATTGAAGGACCGAGAGGTGAAAATTGATAATAGGAAGAGAGAATCGAATGCATTTGTTTTCTGTCTTAAAATAAGGAATCAAATTGTAGGATTAACTTGGAGAATTATAGAGATTGATTAATGTTGTGTTCTTGAGACCGAGAGGAGATAGTCACACATTAGTAATCTAGGTTTAAATTGCCAAACACGGAATTTAATCCATTTGAATCTCATTATTCCCCATTGCTGAGTTTATGATTTTTTACATGTCGATGATTGATTATCTGCCCTGGAATCTGTCTCTTTAGATATTGTTTTCATAACCCTTTACTTTTCTGCACTGTCATCTTTAAATTCCCAAACCAACCGTATTTTCAAAACAATTGTAGTTTGAAAACTATGGCTAGTATATTGAATAGTCTCGTTACACAGTCCCTGTGGGTTCGACGATCGTAGGGTTTACAAATTTATTTACTCAGTATATTATAATTTATCTGTAATTTTTATAGTGCTCAGTCGGATGGCAAGGAAGTAGACTAGCTTTTCAGTATTCAGTTTCCATCGCAGACGACTATCAGGACAGACATTCACGGCCTCATCCAAGTATAGGACCTTTTCGTTATGTATTGGGCTGCCCTTTTCTGTTCGGGATTAAGCGTCTCTGGATGATCTTTGAATAGTTTTAGGACTTGAATATAGGAAATATTGTAATCAGTTGCCTCAGTTTCATCGCGATATGATGTAGAGGTTGTCTATTCTGGGTTTTGAGTACTGGAAAGTTTCAGCATTTTGATTGCTGATGATTAGTAGTAAATGAAAGAATATTTGTCGAAGGACTTGAATGCACAAGGGAATGTTTCTCGGTTGGTGAAGAATGATGATAGAACAAAAATTACAAAGAATCGAAAGTATAATCGCCATATTTAGGTTGGCTATTTATAGTATTCGAAAAACTAGTTCGGACGACCTGGATTGAGTCAAAAAAAATTCAATCAACGGTTGAGATTGGAAGATGGTTAGATTGGGTCAGATGTGATCGGACGTGGGGGAGCGGGGTTGCCAGGTGGCACGTCCGAATTGAGCTGCGTCTGTTCAGCATTTAATGTGTCGTACCGGATAAGCCACTATTTTGAATTTGAATTATCCCACCTCTCAACTTAGAACTGAGTTGTATGTTAGTTTCAATTTCTAAACAAAGAGTTTAAACTCAGTTTAAGTCAACAAACGTCCTTAATAAAATCTAAGGTCAAAAATCGAAACATAGTTTTCGAAAGTTAGTTTCTCAATTTCTCCACTAATACCACTTATTCATAAAAATGGTTAAGTATAAAACACGAAACTGAAAACTGAGAAATACACGAACACTGAAAATTGAGAGTTGGAACTCAGTTTTAAACTGCATTAAGCATAGAAATTCAGAATCTGAAAACTGAGAGTTGGAACTCAGTTTTATTCTGCAACAACTCCTCTTTGATTTAGATCTCATCAAACTCAAGTAGATCGAGGTTAATGCACACTCCTTGAATCGAGTCTCAGAAAGTGGTTTGGTGAAGATATCTGCCAATCAATCTTTAGTTCTAATATACTACACCGAGATATCCTTATTCTCGACATGATCTTTGATAAAATAATGTCGGATATCAATATGCTTCGTCCTTGAGTGATGCAATGGATTCTTCGTGATACACATAGCACTGCTATTGTCACAATATATAGGCACGCATCCAGTTTCAACTTCATAATCAAGCAATTGTTTTTTAATCCACATAACTTGAGCACAACAACTTGCAATGACTACATACTCAGCTTTGAATCATCGCCAAACACACTAGGGGGTGCTCTCGCCATTTCCAGTTGCGAGAGTAAGTCTTTCTCCCCGGTCATGCGGGTAGAACACCCACTATCCAGAATCCATGCTCTATTTTTCATCTTGAGCTTACTCTGGAGACCCTATACTTGCAACACAAAAAAGTTAGAATCTTGGTACCCGAGCTTCTGCGGGTCCTCCAGGGTTAGTCTTTTGGATCCATCCCTTAGGAATCCAAAATTGTTTCACCTTAAGAACATGTAAATTCTTCTCTACCTTACTCTTCCTCTTATATAATATATGTTGTTTGGATGCATGTGAGAAGGAGTTGTGAGTGTGTGCGAACTCTTTCGGGAAACCGAGTTTCTTGAAATTGAGTTTCCTTAAACTAAGTTCTGGGAAACTGACTTTCTGGAAACTAAGTTTTTTTAGACCAAGTTCCTGTTAGAGTGTTGGAAACCATGTTCTGGGTGTTTAGTCTTCCAAGCCCTTGAAAAAGAAAATTTTTTGGGCTCAGACCTCGAGTAAGTGTTCCTCTTACTCAAATTAGTCCTCTTCTCATAAGAAGTATGATTGTAGGACCTCGGATTTATGGAATCCGGATGTAAAATTGACTTTTTACAAAGCTTAGTTTTGGTTGCTAAAATGGGTTTCCTTGCATCGGGAACAAATTTCTTGACCCATTTCTGAGGCATTGAAGGCTTCGCTTCAGGTTTATTCAGTTTTAAAACTAAATTACTTTTTAGCTTTGGGACTGAGTTCAGTTTGGGAACTGACTTTTTCCCTTTGCCCTAATCGGCCAATAGGGAGTTTTGAACAAGTCCTTTGCCTAGAAATTTTACTTCTAAATTGAAATTTCCTTTAAAATGATGATCTTTTAAACTTCCAGTTTCAAAAGTAGATGCATGATTGCGTAAAATATTTTCAGAAAATCTGAATCCCGATTTATCAAAGGGGTCTCTTTAATCTCTGAAGACTTCTTCAGTTTTGTTAGCGCTCGAATAAAGTGAGCAAATGAATTTTCGGTCGCTAACAACCTTGATTTTTAAAGAATCGCTTTCTTCTGAAAGATTTTGAAAGTTTTTAAGTAGAATAGAATGCTCTTCTTTTAGTTTAGTTAGTTCTTCACTGAGTAACCTCGATCCTTCAATCTCCTTGGTCAAATTTGAAACTTCAAGTTTCAGTGAAGAGTTCTCACCAACTAAATTTTTTTTGAGTTTGTAACACTTAGAAAATTATTTGGAAAGAACTTCAAGAGTGACATCATCAGAATCCTAGCAAATAGATTCAGTGTCCTCTTCCTTGCAGGCAGAAGAACTTGAAACTGAGTTAGGAATAGTTACTAAGTTTTGAGTTTCAGTTTCAGGTTGTTCTTCTTCTGCGTCTGATGTTTCTTCTCCAAGTTTAGCCATGAGCACCAAGAAGGCTTCTTGCTCAGCCTCATCATCTGAAGTTTAGTAGCCATCAGCATTGTCAAAGATGTCTCGAACTTCAGTTCTAAACAACATGGTTTTGCTACGGCTCTGGATCTTTCTTCATGAAGATCCTCTTTACGCGCTCTCTTTCTTCCTTTGAGACCAGTGGACACTCATACTTGATATGAGTTGGAGAGATGCATTCAAAGCAAACCTTAGGTGACCTCTCACTAAACTTCAGTTCACTTTCTTGTGAACCCTCAGCCTTGGCCTTCGCTTTCTCAAGAAGCTTAGTTAGCTTCCTCATCTTCTCCTCAAGCTCAACAACTGAGCTCTCTTCTTCCTTTTTATGAGGATATGATGTAGTGGGAGCAGCTTTTGATGTAGAGGTTTTACCACTTGATCTGTCAGCTTGATATAACTTTTATGGTCTTCTCTTAAAGTCTCTCTTTACAAAGAAGGCATCATCTTCTTCGGTAGGTGAACTTGCACTTCGGACAACTTCGTTCTTGTTCACCATTTGGATGTCCCACTCGTGAGCTTGTAGTTGTGCAAAGACATCCTTTGTAGTCATCTTGGACAAGTCTTCCTTCTAACTGGTAACTTTGACAAACCAGTCCTCTTTAGGCATCTTGGAGAGTATTTTCGTATTCAATTCAACAACATTGTACTCTTGCCCAAGATTCTTCAGCTCACATACGATGGCGTTGAAACGGGCTTCCATCGATTTGATGTTTTCTCCAAGGAGTAGCAGGAAAGACTCGTATTTGTCAACGCATATTTAAAGCTTATTGCGCTTCATTTGATCCGTATCTTGTCAAAGAGTGCCTAGGAATTCCCAGATTCGCATTGCATTGTCGTACTCTAGGGCTTCGATAACTAGGGTTTCCGGTAGGGATTGAAGAATAAGCTCCATGGCCATTGCATTCAGGTGGACACAACTTTATCACTGGTGGTCCACTCAGCATACGACTTATCGATAATCTCTATGCCATCGCCACCTCTAAGCTGAGTGTTGCTCTTTGTGATCTTGATAGGTCTATTGGCTATGACATCCGTCATTTCTAGATGGATGCTCCGTAACATGATCAGGGACCTCTTCTTCCATATGTTGTACGTCTTTGGGGAATACTTGGGAAGCTTCACGACGTGAGCCATCTGTATACCTGAGCTTAAACAACAAAACACAAAAACAAATGCAAGAAAAAATAAATCTGGTCCTAATCGACTCAACACAACCAGTCAATATGTAAGGAGAATCGGCGCGTCATACCACTTGTTCCTGAAGTCAGAGTCTAAATATATGCAGCGGAAGTTAAAATATCTTGCACTTGTTCGGAAAACTAACTTGAACTCATTTTTTAGTTTTGATTAAAACTCAATTTTTAAGCTCGAACAAAGTTTTAAATTCAAGTTTCTGATATACACTTCAATACTTAGCCAAGTATTGAAGATTTCAAATAAGCAATAAAACTTAGTGCAGAAACTTAATAAAGCGATAAATAACATAGGATATTATAGCGGTTCAGAATCAAAATCCTACGTCCACTCTTTCGAACTTAATTGGGAATCCACTAAGTTATAGAGTTACAAGTATTTTCACGATCTATGGTTAGCCCGTCGGAAACCTCCGCACTCGTCAAGAAACTCCTTGTAAGTCTGCTTCTTCTTTAGGTTGAAGTGAGGACGCACCCCGCAGCCTTCAAATAGGATGGATGGATGTTTACTTGTTCTTCCCATAACTAAGAAAATTTGGTTATTTATAGCATGTGTTGGACGACAATTTGAATTATGTCCGTTAGACACAGAGATCTAGCCGTTAGAGACAAGGATTTGGTCGTCCAATCATTGCCATTCTTCATGCATTGCTCTGTGGTCTGCTTTTGACTTTTGGCACTGTACTTTCTATCTGCTCTTGTCAGACTAAGTTTCAGTCCGAGGAATCTATGTTCCAGTTCCTCGTACTGACTTTTGACATTACTTTGTGATATCTTGAGTCTGACTTTGGGTTCCTTATGTCTCCTTGTGTTTCACGTGCTTTGGGATTATGAAACTGAAAACTAAAATTTCCAAAGTCAGTTTAAGTTTCCTCTCTTCTTTATGAAAAACTCAATTTCCAGAAAATGATTTTTCTGGACAAACTAAGTTTCAGGCATGGAAATTCTGTCTTCTCGATCTTCATCTTCAGCTCGGTTTCTAGTTGATTACAACTCAAGTTTTATCCTATACAAGGATTACATTTAGACACTCTAGAAACTTAAAGCTAAAGTAAGTTTTGATACATCAAAACATTAAGGTAGTGGGATAAACTGAAACTAAATTTCTAACAACTATTTTTTTATATAATACAAATATAATATCTTTAATGGGACAATTTTTTAATAAAACCTCATAGAGTTTGTGTTACATATACTTCTTTTTATTTTTATTATTTTTATTATATATATATATATATATATTATAATTTCACGTATAATAGAGAAAATAATTTATATTATAACACATAAAATATAATATTGATGAATAAAAATCAAACATAATTAAGACGAATTGCTAAAAATGCTAAGATATATAATTTTATTGATTATATTTTAATATTGTAAATAAAAACAACATATATTTAATTTGTGCGTCGCACGGGCGTAAAACTAGTTTAACATCAAATTTTAAAATTGATTAGTTTCGCGGGTTATACAGGTTAAGGCAGTCGACCTAAAACTGACCCGAACCTGACCCAAAATTTAATTGGGTTCGCAGGATCGACCTAAAATTGACCCAACATTTAAATGGGTTGATCCAACCCTTCAATTTCGTATTAGGTTCAGGTTGGGTTGTCGGGACGAGTCAGAGATTGCTGCCCATACATTCAACTGACGACTAACGACTAATTTGATTTAACACATTAAAATATTTTTTCCTAACATCAAGACCGCACAACTTGCGGTTATAAAATTAATAGTAATTGTCCTTGTTCCGTGTGTAGTGTTGAAAGCACTCTCTCTTGAAAATATTTTGCTCATGTTAAAAATCTAAATTAGTTCATTTAAATCCAAGCGTGCCTATCTATTTTAAATAATATATTATATCAATTATTCATATATTTACTATTTAAAATTAAATATTATATTTATGATTTTAAAATAAAAACTATATGTTATTTTGTTGGGTTATCAAATATATTTGATATTTTAAAGTAAATTATTTATTTGTAACTTATATCTACGATATTTAGTTTAATATATCGATCAATAATAAATTTATTGTTGGTCCCCGTTTTTCAGAGTAAGTATGTTGTACAACGGAATATTTTACTGATAAACTTGCTCTTACCCTAATTGAATGTCAGTCTCAGTTTGATTTGTCTAAATCTCAGTTTATGTTTTAAGTCCAATAGTCTTAAAAATCAGTTTCAGTCTATACTTCAACACTTGAGTGTTAAGTTTTAATGTACATAACATGAAATGCAGAAACTAATAAAAACAAAGGATTTATAGTGGCTCAGACACAAGTCTAGAAACCACTAAGTGAATAAATACACGATGCTCCAACGATCTATTATCTATTGCTTACTGAAGAAAATCTCGTCCTCAGTCCACAAGCTCACTCACCCGGTCCGTTGTACGTCTTCACTTCACAGCTCCTTGGAGTGTGGGCACACTACACAGTCTCCTCGTCGCCGGAATGGGGTCTTTATAGTTCTCCTCGGAACTGTCAGCTTGGCGGCTTGAAACGCCCATAATAGTCAAAGGACAAAGCGTACTTGACTGTTGTATTCTTTCTTGGAGAGTCCAAGAAAGAATACCAAGAATAACTCAAGAACAAAGTGTTCGGAGCCTCGTGTTCACAGCGGTGACACACAGAAAGCTTTGAAATCCTCGAATGGTTGAGTAGAGATTTTAGCAAATTTTCAACTTTTTCGTTAATTGCGTATTCGAATATTTGAATATCTGGAGGTCCTTGACTATTTATAGACGAAGGAGTGTGATTCAAATCTCTGTAGCTGTTAGACACATTGGATGTTCAACCAATCCAATGTTTCTGTCCTCTACGCAGGTAGGTAGCCTTTTCTGGAAAGTACTGTACATTTTCCTATTTTTTGTGACTTCGGTAGTAATTGTTCATCTTTCTGTTAGAACGATAACATTTGGTTAGTCCGAGGAATCCAGACTGAAGTCTCGAGCTTACAGATTTTAAGGAATTTTTAATCCTTAAAGTCTGATTTTTTTCAGTAACATTCATCAGACACATTCTTCTTGTCTTTATGTGCGGGGATTGGAACTAAGGTTGCTGATACCGTCATGCTGGCTGACATCACAAATTTGATCATCGATCCCAGACTGGTAAGTTTGAGACTGGTGAGTTCCGATCTAGTCAGTCCCAGACTAGTGAGTTCCAAGATGGGTGAGGTCCCAAACTTCTCAGTCCTAGACTGATGAGACCCAGACTGATCAGTCCCATATGGATTTTCCAGTCTCTTAAGTCCTTTTGCGCATCCCAGATTGATTCATCAGTCTATTCTTCGAATCAGCTCCAGCTTACAACTCGATAGAAAGACCCTACAAGACTTTACGTTTTAAAACAATACTGAAGCTAGTCTAGAGACTACATAGACTGGTTAGATTTAGACCAAGACTTTAATCATTTGACCCACCAAAACAAATTAAGTAAAGAAATTCTAACAAATTTTCTAATATTTACCAATTTTTTTTTTAGAGAATTGTGCCCCAATATTTGACGAAAATGGAAAATTATGAGTTTTACCTTAATGGTATCACTCAATTCTAAATTTTAACCCAATTGTTTTTTGTTAGGGAATAAAACCCTAATATTTGATAAATTAGGAAAATTTCCTTTTCATATTATGGAATCTTACATTCATGTTACTTTTAACTAGTTGAAGAAATACCCTAAACCTCAACTTAGCTAGGTCCGATATTTTTAACAAATAAAAGTAAATATATGTGAGTGTAAAATTCCATTGGATCAAAAGGTTGGAGTATATTTTTCAAATTTATCAAATATTTGGATATAATTTATTATAAAAAAAATTAGAGTAAAATTTAGAATTGACCGATATATTGAAGTAAAATTCATAATTTATCTATATAAAATCTACCAACTTTTTAATATTAAGAAATATTAGGCTAAACCCTAAGAAAAAAATTAATGTAAATTATAGATTTAACCGATATGTCATGATAAAATTCGTTATTTTTCTCATAAGCGAAAACATATATAGCTTGCCGTACACCACAACTGTCTCATTTACAGAGCATCTTGTTAAAAATGTTGTTTTCCATACAAAAATCACCCAAAAAAGAACATCCAATTTGCAATTTATTCATCGTACCGAAAGTAGTATTAAGATTTGGCGGAGGCGCGTGGGTCCCAGGCTAGGAGGGAGGCCAACGTGGGAGATGGTCGTCCCGTCGGAGGCGGTCGACGGTGGAGATGCCACGATTAGTCTAGCCATCGTGGCGAACTCAACCACCACAGACCTAAATATTTCTTTCTCTTGCCCCTACTACCAAGTACTAACATCACTTTCTTTATTTCTTTCCAAATGCTTCTCCTCTCGTCTCTTCTCTCTCTATAAATAACATTCAATGTTGCCCCCCCCTCTCGACCTGCCCTCTCGCTCCCAGACAAAAATACACCCATCTCCATCTCTCACAAAAGCCCTTTTTTCCCTTTTCCGAAGGAAAGTCAAACGCTTGCAGCCAACAATAGCACGAAATATTTATTTGAGAATTTGAGGTGGCAAGAAAAACACTTCCCGTCTTGTCTCTTTTATCACAAAAACTAAGCAAACTAGTCTTTTAATTAATTTTTGATGGATTAGTAGTAACTACTAGTTAGTAAGAGTGCTGTGAGAGAGAGATATGGGAAGAGCGCCGTGCTGTGAGAAAATAGGGTTGAAGAGAGGGAGATGGACTAGTGAAGAAGATGAAATACTTAGGAAATACATTGAGGAAAATGGTGAGGGCTCATGGAGATCACTGCCCAAGAATGCAGGTAATTATATTATATGCATTCAAAATATTAATGTGATATTTAATTCTTACAATTTGATCATTTGTGTTGTGTGAGTAGGTTTGCTTAGATGTGGGAAGAGTTGCAGACTGAGATGGATTAATTATCTGAGATCTGATTTGAAGAGAGGAAACATATCTACTGCTGAGGAAGAAATCATCATTAATCTTCATGCATCTCTGGGCAACAGGTTTCCCTATCTCTCTCTCTCCCTCTCCCTCTGTTTTTTTTTTTTTTTTTTTTTTTTTTTTTTTTTGAAAAAAAATTATCATTAGCAAGATTCAAGAATAATGTTGCTATTAATTATATATTTTATTTTTCCGTTTTGTCGATGTAGCTTCTTTTAAATTTGATATAAGGTTTACTAAAATCTGAAAAAAGAAAAATGAAAGATTTAATTAGAAATAGCCATTGTTTTAGTTTGTCGTTAAAATCAAAGAGCAAAAGCTCCAAATTAAAATTTGATGGTTAGGTGCTACTGTGCTAGAAATAAATCTAGTCTTTCCCCCTAAGCACGAAACAAGTTTATTAATTAAGTCGGCGACTAAATCATTAATACGCCACCTCTACTTTAAAATTTATTAAAGAAATTAACAGAAGTCGCTTTTCATTAAAATTTATTAAAATAATAATAAAATCTATTGAATATGTCCATATAAATGTAATAAGAATTCTCACTTAGGATTCTTTCACTCTAAATTTTGAGTCGATTATCTCATAAATATAACTCCATTATCTACGATGCAGCGGATCCAATTATTGTTAACAAACTTCATGTTTCATATCCCGTACTCGGGCTAAAATGATGAAAATATTTTATTATAGTGGTGGATCTAAAAATTTATTTTATAGGGCGGAAAAATATAAAATAGAGTAAAATTGAAAAAAACTCATGTTTATATATGATTCAAACCTCATCATACTCTTTTATTCTTATTTTTTAATATATTTTTTCCTCACATGATGAAATAATGAAGAGTGCTATGCTTAAAAAATGGTATATTAATACATTAACTAAAACTAAAAAAATATTCAAGTTAGGTGCTGGAGATCCACCATTGTAGATCTGCCATCATCCGTAACTAAAATGTCATAGTTTCAAGATTCTGAATAATATCTTAACATGTATACGAATTTAAATAAATATATTTATATTAGAAAAAAAAAACACTTCATATTTCATTTTTCAATTCAATTATAATACTAACTGCGGCTAGGGTTGGAAGAGTTCCATCTTAAGTCTCACACCCATTTAGGATCTAGGGGATACATCATATCATTAGAGTAAAATAACTTTGTTAATAATTTCATTTTTTTTTAATCATTTATTTTAAAATTAGTTGTAGTAAATTAAAACTGAGGGAGCAATCATTGTCTCTCATTGTAACACACTAGTAATGCATGTCAGCTGCATTTAAAATGGGACTCATGTCTAAGCGTCCCTATCCACTATGAAAATTATATTTACAGTTTATATGATGCTAAGAGTCTAATATCTCATATTTTATTTTTAAGATTTTACAGTTTTAAGAAAAATAAATAAATCATATTTTCTTGTAATTTCTTTGTGATTATTTAAAATCTGAAATACTTGTTTAGAATATTTGAAAGATATTGATCTAGTTTTGCTTGTGGGATCTTTTAAAATTGAAGAATCGCTTGTTTTAATAATCTTCTATCTCATAATGTAAAAACATGTATAAAAAAACAAATTGAACACAAAATAATTTCGAAAATAACTCAAACGCTAGCTAGACTTTATGTAAACATCTCATTAGCAGCTAGTAATTTTAGCAAATTTAATTATTACAATACTATGTAAATCTGTCATTGTTGATGCGGTCTGTGTAGTCTAATTTGATATAATGCAATATATTGACTCATCATTTATACAATAAATTATGAATGAAACAGTCTGTCATTGTTTTTATGTAGATTCTTATTTGATATAGTATAATCTATTGACTACTGGTTTATACAATAAATATCAATAAAAGAAAATTTTAAGATGTATCAAAATGAAGCAATCAATATATATTAATGGATTATGGTGGTGTTTTTTCCATTTTTGTAGGTGGTCGTTAATTGCCGCGCATTTGCCGGGTAGAACAGACAATGAAATCAAGAACTACTGGAACTCCCACTTAAGCCGAAAATTCCACGGATTCCGACCCAATCCCGACTTCATACCCCCGCCACCGCCGAAGCCCCACTGCCACGGCGGTGGACGGAAGAGGAACAAGAAAACCGATCCGGTAAGCAGCTCCAAGCAAGTGGATCCAAACTCCGCCGTCTTCATGCCGACAACTCCAACTCCTGAGAGAGAGTCGCTGTCGTCCAGCTCAGCTCAGCGGCCGGGAAACACCGGCGGCGGAGTCGTTCCCACAACGTCCCCTGCGGAGGAGAGAGATGAGTGTGTGGGCGTTGATCTGGATGATATTGTGGAGGATTTCAGCGAACTTTGGGGCCCGGATTTCGGGATGAGCGATTTGGGTTCGGGTTCGGGCTTAGAAAGTCTGATGAGGTCGTCTTCATCTCTCCATGAAAATGATTTTTCGTGGATCTTGGACGACGACGACGACGATAAGTGGGCGGGTGAAGATGGGAAAATGGACGAGGAGAAGCATGATGCTATGCTTTCATGGCTGCTGTCATAATTAATCTATATATCATCATGCAGAGACACAGAGAGAGAATGGAATCAATTCATTAATTTTTGAGGGGCGAAATTGAAATCAATCCGTAAGTTGTTTAAGAGATGAAGATGTAATTAAGTTGAATTTGGACGTGTGATGTCTAATCTATGAAATGTAAGAGTTTATGATGTACTCATATTTTGTGTGGAGAAATGTAATGAATTGCATTTATAATTACTACATCATGTACCTACTGATTAAAATATTTTTTTATTTATTTATTCTGTTATACTTATTTTTCTTGCACAAAATTATTACATTTAAATATTGCTAAAGATTTATACATATACGAAGCGTTATTTATTATATTAGTACATCAATATATATATATATATATATATATATATAGGGGAATGATCATATGAGAACTTCCCTTACCATGTGAAAATAAGAACTAATCTCGGTCATTTAATTGGTGATCCAACGCTCAAGACTAAATAAATTATGTCTGCATTATAGTGTAGTGAAACATTCATTAAAGGTTAATTTTGTAATATTTTTTCTCTCTCCTCTAAAATCATCATAAATCTTCAAATGATCATATCTCCTTCGATTTATATTATTTTTTAATGTATCATATAAATGTAATTTAATTATCTTTCAAACGAAATCCCTATTGCATACGTTTCGATTTAAAAATTGTCGTAAAAAATGAAAATTAGTGATTATATGCATAATTCTCGTAACAGTACACAAAATTTTATATAATGAATGGAGTTGCACAATATAATGCATGAAGTTAAATTATATAATGCAGAATATTATAGATGAAATTAAATAACTTTTTTCTTATAAGATAAAAAAATATTAAAATTCATTATCTTTGCATACTGTATGTTGAGGTTCGATTTCACGAGAAATGGAGCCCTCGAGAATTTTACAAGAACATAGCATATAACAACGAGAAATAGCGATAACAAACGAGATTTAAAGACAGAAACTAGATAAACAATGAGTGAAATGGGGCGAATAGATTATCGTTTAAAAAGAAAGAGAATCTGTAGAAAATTTGACAGAGTTACGGCTAAGTTTCGCGAGGAGAGAATGAACACAAAAAATGAGCTTCCTGTCCCTATTTATAGACAAGATAAGGGTAGGCAGACAGCGGCTAACCCTACGCGTCGAGCTGCAACGGCTCGCCGTAAATAACGGACCGGTTGCGGGTTTTTCGGGGGAGGTTAGGGTTCCAACGATCGGGCGCTGCCAGCGAGCTAGGGTTTCTCTTCTTTGACCGTCTCGATATCGACGCGTTCATCTCCTCGGTGACGAAGTGCTCAGCTCCTCGATGGCGAGGCCTTGACTTAGGCAGATTCAACATCTCGTTGGCTTTGGTGAGCCAATCTTCTGGGTTGGACTTATTTGCACTGGCCGACTTATCTACTGGGCCTGGGCTCGTGGGCCTGGCCCCAACAATAGCCCCTTTTGGTTGCAGGGTCTGTCCGGGACAGGCCGTGGAAACAAAAACTATGAGTTGAGACTTGATACATAGTGCGAAAATTCGAGGTGTCCAAGAGACTTCCCTCGGGCCCAGGAGATACTTCCTGAGAGAGTAACTCTGCCAGGGAGTAGTCGGGATACTACTCCCGGTCAATACGAAGGTTCTTGGGAAACACAAGCGTATGACCATTCAGGGATACCGGGGTATCGTCCCGCGGGTCGAAACATGAGTCCGGGGGTCACGCAGGTCAGAATCGTTCTAGGGAACGTTCTCTTGCACGGAGCGGTGCTCCCATGCGTGCACTCTGTTTGGGCTCTGTGGAGCGCTAGCGGGGTGAGTTATAGCGGATTGTGGGACACCTGGTGAGTTCCCGTGGGGAGGTCTCACGTTCCCGTGGAGGGTGTCGATCACGTTATAGTTCTCCCTACTGAGGAATTTGGTTGCTCGGGGCTTCTTCCCTGCAGTTCGTATCCGAACCATTATACGGGTCAGTGGCGAGCCTCGTGGGGCCTCGACATCGACTCGTGACTTCTGGTGGTTTTTGATTTTGCCGCCCTGCTGATGGCAAAATCGTAAATATGCAGAACTTTCTGGGTAAACTGGAGGAGGTGAATGGTTTTGTTGCATAAATAGGCGAACGGTTCTCCATTTCGCCACTTTCACTTCCGACTCTAAGTTTTTGCTTTCCTTTCGATTACTGCGATTCCGGCGGCTGCAATTGTAACTGTTCCGACGATTAGTCCGGCTCTCTGACCGATATTCTGAACGTTGACAAGGTAGTTTTTCTGGCTATTCCCGTTTCATTCCTCCGCGTTTCTCTTACTTTTGATTTGTGGATTTGGGTTGATTACTCGCTGGGTGTGGGGTTTGTTGGTTATGCTTTCTGGTTGCACATCGCGGACATGCTGCTTTATTCGGTTGGGTTGGTTGACCGCATGTAGTTTGGGTTTAGTAATATTCTGTCTTTCGTCTGTTCTTGAGTTTTAGGGAGTTTCTGATCGCCTGCTTATGCCTTTCCTTGTTTTGATCGACCGCTCTGGCCTTGAGTGATGCCAAGAGCTTGAATAGAATAGTGAGCTATCCTTTACTTGTGATCATGCCTGCTTAAGGTCGTTTGGGGAGATCAATGTGTGCGATTTTTGTTTTCGGGTTGCGTTTCAGTTCCTTGCGTTGGTTATGGTCTTGCGACCTTTCGTGTGCATGGCATGGTCACGAGTGTTCGACATCGGGTGTTGTATTAGTCTTAGGTTCCTGTTGTTTTGCGGGTTTCAGGTCCTTTCCCTTTCTTGAACTGTGTGTTTCCCTGGTCTTCTTCGTTTGTCTGTGGGAGGCCCCTGTTTTTGTTGCGTCAAAAATTTTCGTTTTAAGATTCGTTCGTTACAGTTTGAATTTTTGAGTGATGGGTTCACCGGTCGAGATCTGGGAGGAGCCTTCCTCTTCCTCTGGCTCAGCGGAGGCGGAGATTGGGGGGTCACTTCATGAAGATGAAGCTGATTATGAAGCGGGTCGTTTCGTTCACGAGTTCCCCGTGGAGGACCTCGAGCCCGAGGAGATGTCCGAGGCAGAAGGTTACGAGGAAAGTGACGAGGCTGATAGTGAGGGTTCTTTCGAACCTATCGAAGTGGACCGGTCCTTTATCAAGAAGGACCAGATCATACCGGACGATCCAGTGCGGACGGCGGTATCGCTAGCTACTGAGGACGATGTGAAGAGGCACTCGATGGGCATGGCGTGCCATAAAATGGTTTATACCCTACCGGGTCGAGATGAGAGATGTGACCGTCCGCCACTACCCGACTCCGTCGCCTTCTTCCTTCCTGTGATCCGCTATGGGATTGGGGTGCCGGCCCACGCCTTCTTTCGAGCGGTTCTCCAGTCGTATGGACTTGCTCCCTTCCAACTTGCGTCGATTGCATGGTGTCACATGCTCGGGACTTTGCTTGTTTTCCTTGATGCGGGCCTTGGGTACCCGACCCTTCGCGAGTGGCACTTCTTATACCGGTTGGGTCGGTACCCTACCGGTTATTACTATTTTTCGAAAAGGGATTCGTTGGCTGAGGCGATGATCACAAAGTGCGCTCAAAATACTCCGAAGTGGAAGAACCAATGGGTGTGGTTGGAGATGAATCATGCCGACCCTGAATTCCTGGCAGAGGGCGGTGTGCCCTTAAGTGCGATTCTTGATTCGGTTGATTTTGCATAGTGCTTCTTCAATTTGTACTTGACATGTGCTCGTCGTTTTTGTAGGGTACAAGCAAACTGTTCTTACGTCGGAG
Source organism: Plectranthus barbatus (assembly GCA_026898455.1). Lineage (NCBI taxonomy): Eukaryota > Viridiplantae > Streptophyta > Magnoliopsida > Lamiales > Lamiaceae > Plectranthus > Plectranthus barbatus. Next base: position 865,590 of record JAPKLW010000015.1, read on the forward strand.
GAGGATTCGAGGATAGAGATCGCCTATTCTCGAAAGAATCGTACTTACTCTTCGGTTCGGGGGAAGAGGAGTGTGGGTGCCGAGCACTGGTGTAATTCCAAAGGCAAGAAAGAAGAACTTCCAGCTGACATGGCCGGGTTGAGCCCTCAGGATTTGCTGGCGGCGATGATGTCGCAGAAGCGTCCTCGGGAGGTGAGTACTTCTGCCCCGACCGAGGATCAACCTCCGAATAAGAAGACAACTACTGAGGCTCTTCAGGTCGGTGGGTCGTGGAGTTCAGTGTCGGTTCCGAAGACAGCCGCTGGTGATGGCTCGGGGGTCGTGGTTACCCCCCCCTTCGCCCTCTCGCAGGCCTTCGCCCCTGCGCAGATCCTCGCCTCCGAGGCGAGAGGCTCGTGATGAGCGAAGGAAGAAGAAGGTTCAGGACTCCAGCACCGACTCGAGGGCTCGGTCGGAGCCGACTAGGCAGTCCGGCCAAGGTGAGCTCGTGCTAAGTGGTTCGAGCCCAACCGACATAGCCTCCTCCACTACTGCTTATGCCATTCGGGTCAAATGTATATTGGATGGGGATCAAAGCTGATGATTTTGACAGCGCATATGCTCGGGAGGCCTTCACCATGGAGATGGTCATGCATAAGGTTAGGGATTTCCTCAAGTTCACGTTTCGGTTCCTATCTGAACTTGTTCTTCTATTGCAGACGACTCGGAAATTTGCGATCTATACCGAAGGCTTGATCCGATCATTGGATTCGGCGAGTGAGGGTGCCAGCCAATCCCGTAAGGAGCTCGCCATCGAGCGAAAGAAGAGGGCCGACCTGGCCGATAAGTTCGCCTCGGTTTCTACCGACCTTAAAAACTCGAAGTTGGAGAACACCTCCCTCCGGAGCAAGTACGAGGAGATGAAGAAGGAGAGGTCAGACCTCGAGCTTCGAAGCAAGGTGCTCGAGGATGAACTGAAGAAAGCCATGGATGAGTTCGAGGCTTCTTCTGCTAAGAAGGATATGGAGTTGGAGTCCTATAAGCTCAGGTTCAGGAATGGCCAGTAGGAGAGGCTGAGCGACCAGAAGAAGCATGAAGCGGAGGTCGAGGCCCTAAAGGCAGGAACGGGGGTCGACATGGAGCTCCTTGTGGCTAACCCTTCTTTCAAATTGACTTTCGATCTCTTGGTCAAGATGGTGACTGGCTCGATATGCGCTCTTGTTGGTCGGAGGTGTCCAGGGTTTGATCTAGGCAACATCACTCGGCCCCCGACTCCCCCTCCTACTCCTACCGACGACCCGATAGTCGAGCCCCTTGTGATGTTCGAGGCCGAACCGGTTAAGGCGATTGAGGCTGAGAAGAGCCGTGAGGAGGTGCAGGCCGAGTCCTTCCTGAATGAAGATGCTACCGACGGTACTGAGAAGAAGGATGACGGGGATGGTCAAATGTAGATTGCTTTTGTTGAATTTCTGATCTATATTTCTGTACTTGGTGTAAAACATATTTCTCTTTTGATGTGTGATCGTTGATTTTGCACCGAACTATAATACTTTGATTTGATTGTTGTTCCACCATTTTCCTTATTGCTATCGCTTTGTAACCTATTTTATATTTACCCGTGTTGGGGTCGAGGTGTTGAGGGGATCGACGTCGAGCTACTGAGCTCGTCGACTCCAATCTGCCCTCTTTGCTGTGAAGCGAACAAGGAAGGGTCAGGCATCGCCCCTCCGACGCTCAAGTTAGTAGAGGTATTTTAAAGGAAAGAATGTAATGATGAAACGTAAATATAAGGTAGAGAAAGCGTATCTGTATACTAGTGATAGTATTTTTTCAAATGTTTGATATTCCAACTGTTTTGCAACTCTCTTCCTTCTAACGTTTCGAGCTGGTAAGCCCCGTGTCCTATTATTTTGGATATCCTGTAGGGGCCTTCCCAGTTTGGTGCCAGCTTACCGGCTCCGGACTCCTTTGTATTCTGGAACACCCTTCTTAGGACTAGATCGCCGTCCCAGAAACTTCTAAGCTTTAGCTTCTTATTGTAGAAGCGTTCTACTTGTAACCGTCGCCTGAAAGCTTTGACCGTAGCTTCTTCTCGTACTTCGTCTATGAATTCAAGGTTTTTCTGGAGTAGGTCTAGGTTTTCTTCCCTGCTTGCGAATTCTACTCTCGGACTGCGAGCGATAACCTCGATGGGCGCTACGGCCTCAGCCCCATATGCTAGCGAGAAAGGTGTGGCTCCAGTCGCAGTTCTTTGTGTGGTTCTATAGGACCAGAGGACTGCAGGGAGTTCTTCTACCCATCTTGATCCGTGTGGGCTTAGTTTCTTCTTTAGGGTAGCCATTATCGTTTTGTTAGTGGATTCCGCCAGGCCGTTTGCTTCGGGATACCGGGGTGTCGAGAATACTAATATTATCCCATAGGTGCTGCAGAAAGCTTGCATTCTTTCACTGACAAATTGTCTTCTGTTGTCGGTGCGTATCTCTTTTGGGACTCCAAAATGGCATAGGACGTGCTTCCACAGGAATTTAATGACCTCGAGGTCTCGGGTTCTTCCCAATGCTTCGCCTTCCACCCATTTGGTGAAGTAATCCATTACCATCAGGATGTGGTCTTTTTGCCCGGTCCCTTTTGGGAGAGGTCCTACTAGGTCCATGCCCCAGACCATGAACGGCCAGGGCGTAATTGACGCATGGAGTGGCTCTGCGTGTTTGTGCGTTGGCGTTTCAAAACGTTGGCAGCTGTCGCATCTCTTAACGTAAGCAATGGCGTCTTTTTTTTTGGGTAGGCCAATAAAATCCGGCGGTGATTACCTTATGGGACAATGATCTGGCCCCAGCGTGATTCCTGCAATCTCCTTCGTGAATTTCTGCAAGCACATTTTCGGTTTCTAGTGGCGCAATGCATCGGAGGAGGGGTCCTCCGAATGATCGTCGGTATAATCTGTCGCTAATTAGGACGAATCGTGCGGCCAATCTTTCTATCTTGACCAACTCATTCCTGTTGCCAGCCGGGGTTTCTCTGCTTAGGTACTGGATGAGAGGGTGCCTCCAATCGTTTCCGTCTTGGTCAACAAGTGCGATACTGTTCCGGGTGGAGACGGATGGTGCTAGTAGCCAAATCTCAGGGATTGGGTGAATGTTTAGGGAGGAGCTAGTGGTAGCCAGATTTGCTAGGGCATCTGCTCTGGCGTTCGACTCTCGGGGAATATGGCGGAGGTCCCATTCTTCCATCTTTTCCTTCAAGCTCTCGATGAGAGAGTGGTATAGCCTTAGGCGATCTTCTTTTACGGCATAAGTGCCATCTAACTGGTTGACCACTAGTTGGGAGTCGTTTTCAGCGCGGACTCTACGAGCCCCGAGTTCTAAAGCTAGTTGGATCCCCTGGATGAGTGCCTCGTATTCAGCCTCGTTATTTGTGGTCGGGAAGTCCAAGCGTATGGCTCGTTCGTAACTCTCCCCTTGAGGATCTGTCAAGACTACTCCGGCTCCGTTGCCATGGACGTTGCTTGCTCCGTCAACTTTTAGAGACCAAACCCCGACATCGTTGTCGGCCTCCGTCATGTGTGCCACTTTGCATTCCGCTTTAAGTTGTAGGTTGGTGGAGAAGTCGGCTAGCACTTGCGACTTGATGGCAGTTCTTGGTTCATACTGAATTCCGTAGCCACCTACCTCTACTGCCCATTTGAGTAGTCTTCTTGATAGGTCGGGTTTCGATAATACAGCCTTTATGGGGTAGGCCCTGATTACTTTGATAAGGTGTGCCTCAAAGTACGGCCGCAGTTTCCTGGCAGCATTTATTAGAGCCAGCGCGAGTTTTTCTAGGGAGGTGTATCGGATTTCCGCATCTAGTAAAGATTTACTAGCATAATGCACCGGGTGTTGCCTGCCATCCATTTCGCGGACTAGAACGGCTCCGACCGCGTGATCCGACATGGATAAGTAAAGCAATAGAGTCTCGCCCTCAACTAGTTTAGATAGCAACGGTGGGCTCGCCAGATAAGCTTTCAATTCCTCTAGCGCCTTTGCACTATCTTCGGTCCATTCGAACCGCTTTCCTTTTCGTAAGATGTTGAAGAAAGAATGGGTCCTTTCAGAGTAGCGTGATATGAAGCGGCTGAGGGCTGCGAGACGTCCAGTCAGCTTCTGGACTTCTTTTGGTGACTTCGGATGCTCTATGCTCTTAATGGCCCGAATCTGCGTTGGATCTGCTTCGATTCCCCTTTGGGTTACCACGTGACCGAGAAATTTGCCGGAGGATACCCCAAATGAGCACTTCGTCGGGTTTAGTTTCATGTTGTATTTCTCCAAGGTCCGGAACGCGTCTTCTAGGTGGGTCACGTGATCCTGTGAGCTTAGTGATTTGACGAGCATGTCATCAATGTAAACTTCCATGGTTTTTCCGATCTTATCCTTGAACATGGAGTTAACAAGGCGTTCATATGTTGATCCTGCGTTTTTTAACCCAAAGGGCATCACTTTGTAGCAATAGATGCCCTGACTAGTGATGAAGGCAGTCTTTTCCTGATCGGCCGGGTGCATCTGTATCTGGTTGTATCCTGAGAAAGCGTCCATGAAACTCAGAAGCTCGTGTCCCGCCATTGCGTTGACGATGGGGTCGATGTGCGGTAGGGGGTAGGGATCCTTCGGACAGGCCTTATTTAGGTCTGTAAAATCGATACAGACCCGGTTCTTTCCATTTTTCTTTTTGACGACTACCACGTTGGCGAGCCAGGTGGGGTAGTGTACCTCTCGAACTGAGCTGATATCAACGAGCTTTTGAACTTCCTCGTTTATTGCCTGGTTCTTCTCTGCGGAGAATTTGCATCTTCGCTGTTGCACGGGGCGGCAGTTGGGATCAACTTGAAGATGATGCGTGATGATCGAGGGGTCGATCCCGGTCATGTCCCGGTGCGACCAGGCTAATACGTGGGCTTTGCTTTGGAGAAATTCCACAAGGGCGTTTCTGGTGGCAGCAGGAAGCTCCGCTCCTATGAAGGTGGTACGCGTCGGATCCGACTCGTCAATCTTCACTTCTTCGAGCTCTTCGGCCTCGGGTTTGACGATGGGATTCGCTGGTGAACCGTGTTGCTGCACGCAGATGGCTCGGAAGCTGGCGTAGTAACAATCCCTTGAGGCCTTCTGTTCGCCTCTGATGGTCTGAATTCCCCAGGGAGTGGGGAATTTGAGTGCCTGATGATATGATGAGGGCACTGCCCTGAGTTCGTGGATCCAGGGCCTTCCTAGAATTGCGTTGTGCGCGGAGACAGTGTCCACTACCTGGAACTTAACGTCTAGATTCATGCCCCCGCAGTACACGGGTAAGGTGATCTCTCCCAAAGTTCGCTGTTGATCCCCATTGAACCCGTAGAGGGTCATGGTGACTGGTTCCATTTTGCACATTGGGACTTGCATTTCCTTTAGCGTTCGAAGAAACATGATATTTGCGGAGCTACCGTTGTCCACGAGCAACCTCTTTACTTGGCAGTTGGATATCAGAAGTGAAATAACGAGTGCATCGTGGTGTGGATGAACGAGTCCCGGCATATCATCAGCGGTGAACTCGATTGTTTCGTGCTGTTGTACGAGGCTAATGTGATTGGTTTCTTGGTTGAGGATTCGACGAGCTCTCTTGGCTGCTGAGCGTGACCTTCCACTGATCTCTGACCCTCCGGTGATGACATGGATCGTCCGCTCGGCGGGGGGTGGTTTATTCTGCAGTTCAGTGCCTGCAGGAGGATTAGCTTGTCGACCCCTGGTCCTTGTGTTCTTCCCTTTACTGGTGAGGTACTCAGTAAGGAATCTTTTCTTTAGCAATTCGAGGACTTCTAGACGTAATGCCTGGCATTCCTCAGTTTTGTGGCCGTGATCGTTGTGGAAGCCGCAGTACTTGCTAGTATCCCTTGTCTTCGGGTCGGACTTCATCTTGGCGGGCCACTTCATGGCGGTGCCGAGCCCCTTGAGTACGTTATTGACCAGGTAGTTCTGGTCGATGTTGAGGCCATAAGGTACTTCTCCGGCTCTGGGTGTTCGACTATAAGGGTGGTCCCGTCGCGATCGACGCTCCTTCCTGAAATCTTTTTGATCCACATACCTCGAACTCGAGGAACCTGCCCTCGATCGATTGCCTCGATACTGACTAGCGAGCTCATAAGCTTTCTGTTCATTCATTCGTGCGATACGATTCGGCTCGTCTTCTTCCCAGTTGATCTCGGCCCAAGCCTGTGAGAGGACAGAGTCCATGTCATAGCAGGGGTGGCTCGTCAGGTCGCGGTAGAGCTTCGAGGATACGTCTAAACCATTTTTGAAGGCAAAGACCGCCGTCAGGGGCGGACAGTTCGGTATTGAGGCGAGTTCTCGGTTGAAACGCCCAACGTATGACCTCAGTGATTCCCCTTTCTTTATGCGTATGCTGTTGAGCGCGTCGGGGTGCTTCGCCACGCGCCTGCAATTCGAGTATTTCTTTCTGAAAGCCATGTGAAGTTCGGAGAACGTCGAGAATGAGCATCTTGGTTGGTTAACGAACCACTGGAGAGCGGGGCCGGTCAGGCTCGACGCGAAGCTTTTGCACATACATGCCTCGCGAAGTTCGCCAGGGATCGAGGTGGTTAGCATCTTCTATTTGTAGAGAGCAATGTGGTCCTCCGTATCGGTCGTTCCGTCATAGAACTGGAACGAGGGTGGCACGAATCTTGCTGGGACATCCGTATTGGTAATGTCGGGTGTGAAGGGTGAGTCAGCGTAGCTGTCGCGTGGTATCAGAGCATTTGGCGCTGTTACTCCCGGGATTCGGGAGATGAGTTTTTCGAAGTTCGCCATCCGGGCCTCGAGATGTTTCTCGTACTCACTCTGCGGGTGCTCGATGATGAGGCGCTCCGTTGATTTACTAGTCGTTGCCCATGCGAGCCCGCTCCCGAGACCTAATCCTGCAGGCGTATTTGGGTTGTCAATTTCGTCCAGGTCGAAGGCCAGGTTCTTGCGAGGGTTGGGCGGCTTCTCGCTAGTGAGGGGTTCCTCGATGAAGGGTTGCTTTTTGCTCGCGCTATCCTTGCGAAGCTGCTCATTCTCTCTTCGTAGGGCGTGATTGGTTGCATGCAACTCTATGATTCTGGAGTCCATCTCTTTCGCTTGGCGTCGGTTCTCCTCAGCTTCTTCGGCCAGTCGCGCCAGGATTGTTTTCAGTAGATCCGGAGGCACAGCTTGGGCACCGCTGGTCTGCAAAGTCTGCTGTACCAGCTCATCGACAGGGATGAGTTCCCTCGAACCAGTCGGTTTTGACGGGGGAGCCCCGATCGTCTTCTTTGTTTGATTTCCCGCTTTCTCGATATTACCTGCCATTGAAACAACGAAAAAAATAGTCCCAAATGCCCCACGGTGGGCGCCAAATGTTGAGGTTCGATTTCACGAGAAATGGAGCCCTTAAGACTTTTACAAGAACATAGCATATAACAACGAGAAATAGCGATAACAAACGAGATTTAAAGATAGAAACTAGATAAACAATGAGTGAAATGGGGCGAATAGATTATCGTTTAAAAAGAAAGAGAATCTGTAGAAAATTTGACAGAGTTACGGCTAAGTTTCCCGAGGAGAGAATGAACACAAAAAATGAGCTTCCTGTCCCTATTTATAGACAAGATAAGGGTAGGCAGGCAGTGGCTAACCTTACGCGTCGAGCTGCAATGGCTCGCCGTAAATAACGGACCGGTTGCGGGTTTTTCGGGGGAGGTTAGGGTTCCAACGATCGGGCGCCGCCAGCGAGCTAGGGTTTCTCTTCTTTGACCGTCTCGATATCGACGCGTTCATCTCCTCGGTGACGAAGCGCTCAGCTCCTCGATGGCGAGGCCTTGACTTAGGCAGATTCAGCATCTCGTTGGCTTTGGTGAGCCAATCTTCTGGGTTGGACTTATTTGCACGGGCCGACTTATCTACTGGGCCTGGGCTCGTGGGCCTGGCCCCAACACTGTAGATAATATCATAGTTGTTATAAAAGTTGATAATATATTACTTGTTTTTAATTATGTATTTTTTTGTTATATTATATAAATGTATATTACTATATTATATAATACATGTTTGTTAGGTATATAATGAATGTTTGCTAGGTATATAACATGTCGAGGTCAATATAATGCATGAAGTTATATAATGAATACAATATCACAATATAATGCTTGAAATTATAGTATATAATGCAAAATATGATAGATACAATGCAACATGTTTTTTTCAGCGAAATCATCATTCATCATTATATTTGCACTTGTTATGTCTTATATAGTAATAACATATGCATTATAATGAAAGTAATATAATTTTCTCTAAAATAAAAGTAATATCATGTATAATATGCATAATTCTCGTAACAGTACACGAATTCTTATATAATGAATGCAGTTGCACAATATAATGCATTAATTTATAGTATATAATGCAGAATATGATAAAAAAATGCAACATGTTTATTTCAGCGAAATCAACATTCATCATTATATTTGCCCTTGTTATTATATAGTAATAACATATGCATTATAATGAAGGTAATATAATTTTTCTCTAAAATAAAAGTAATATTATATGTAATAGAGGAAGTAATATCGTATAATTATAATAATATTGTTCTAAAATAAGAGTAATACCATATTATAATGCAGGAAGATGTTTGTTTAGTATATAATGAATGTTAGGAATATAATGCATGTTTCCTAGGTATATAATGCATGTTTCTTATGCATATAATGAATGTTTGTTAGATATATAATGCATGTAGAGAAAGAATATGCAAACAGAATCTTAAATAAGTACAAAATGACAAAAATACCCTATAATGCAGGTTTTTTGAGATAAAATGACCGAAAATTTTAGTAAAATCCCGAGCGTTCATTCATCAAAATTAATGGCGAGGATTGATTCTTATTTCTTATGGTAAGAGTGGTTCTCACTGGATCGCATCCCTATATATATATATAGAGAGAGAGAGAGAGAGTTGTAATCATATGTTAACCACTTCCCAGATGTTATCTGTTACCTCATTGTCGGTGCATTATCTAGACAAAACTAACTACATTATCTAGGCAAATTAGGTACATTACGAAGATAATGTATTACATTATTATTGCATTACATTATCTATCAGTTTGTAAATTGTCTTTGTAATGTACCTAATTTGGCTAGATAATGTAATTAGTTTTGTCTAGATAATGCACCGACAATGAGGTAACAGGTAACATCTGGGAGGTGGTTAACATATGAATGCATCCCTATATATATATATATATATAGGGTAGTAATTATATGATAACACCTCCTTAAATAATAACATGATAACTGCAAAATGCACCAGTTCAGGATTGAAAATGCATTATCTAGTGCAAAAAATGCAGTTGCTCAACTGCATTTTTTGTGCAAGATTGATGCATTTTTAAAAAATGCATTATATGCCTGTTTAGGAAACATGCATTATATACCTAACAAACATCTTCCTGCATTATAATATGATATTACTCTTATTTTAGAACAATATTACTATCATATACGGTATTACTTCCTTCATTATATATGATATTACTTTTATTTTAGAGAAAATTATATTACTTACATTATAATGTATATGTTATTACTATATAATACATAACAAGTGTAAATATAATGATGAATGATGATTTCGCTGAAATGAACATGTTGCATTTTATCTATCATATTCTGCATTATACACTATAACTTCATGCATTATATTGTGCAACTGCATTCATTATCTAAGAATTCGTGTACTGTTACGAGAATTATCCATATTATATATGGTATTACTTTTACTTTAGAGAAAAATTATATCATTTTCATTATAATACATATATGTTATTACTATATAACACATAACAAGTGCAAATATAATGATGAATCATGATTTCTCTAAAAAATACATGTTGCATTTATCATATTCTTCATTATATATTATAACTTCATGCATTATATTGACCTCGACAATTATTATACACATAGCAAACATTCATTATATACCTAACAAACATGCATTATATAATATAATAATATACATTTATATAATATAACAAAAAAATTATATAATTAAAAACAAGTAATGTATGATCAACTTTTATAACAACTATAATATTTTCTACAGTGTGCAAAGATAATGAATTTTAATTTTTTTGTTGATCTCGCATGAAAAAACATATTGCATTTTATCTATCATATTTCTCATTATATAATATAACTTCATGCATTATATTGTGCAACTTCATTCATTATATAAGAATTCATGTACTGTTACGAGAATTATGCATATAATCACTAATTTTCATTTTTACGATGATCTTAAAATCGAAACATATGCAATACAGATTTCGTTTGAAAGATAATTAAATTACCTTTAATTTTATAAATGACACATAAAAAAATAATCTAAATGGAAGGAGTTATGATCGTCTAAAGATTTAGGATAACTTTAGAGGAGAGAGAAAATATTACAAAATTACCTTTCAATACATGTTTTACTACACTATAATGCAGATGGTACTTATTTAGTCTTGAACGTGGAATCACCAATTTTGTTGGTCCCGAAATTAGAGTGCAAACTGTGCAGCAGAAGGTTTGTGTATGCATCAGAAGTATAAAATGACAGTTGCACTGGTTTGTTTAAACAGAGTACAGTCAGTTTTGTGTGTGGAAAGTTTAAGTTAAGTCTTTGTTTTACCTTAAGTTAGTTTCACAAAATAAACGCTTCAATACTTGGATAAGTATTGAAGGTTTCAAGAGTCAGTCCGTGAAACAGAAAAACAGAGCAAGTATGTAAGAAAGCAGTAAACAACACACGAAGATTTATAGTGGTTCGGACTTCAATATCCTACATCCACTTTTCAGACCCAAGGTCTGGATAATTCACCAAGTAAATATAAGCCTCCTTACGATCTATACACAGTCCGTGGCACCTCCTTCCTCCGGACAGCTGTGGCACTCGCCTAGGAACTCCTTGTAGACTCAGTCTTCAGGTTGAAGTGGGGACGCACCCCGCAGCCTCCTTTCTGGTGGTTGGATGTTTACTAATTCTTCCCAGAATGGATGGATGTTTATACGTTCTTCCTAGAACTCAGGTGGTTGGCATACGCCCGTGAGAATCAGAATTCCAGACTAGGAAACTGACTGATATGAATATATCTCAGAGAGATATATTCACCAATAAGAGTTTTAGCTTAAAGCTTCAAACTCGTGCTAGGATAAGTTAGCACGGTGGGTAACTTGAGTCGGAGAGTCTAGTTTCGTGTTAAATAACACGGAAACTCAGAGAGTATTAGCAGAGAGAGATGACCTGAAAATGCCCTTTGTCTTCTTAAGACTTTCAGATTTTGAATTCTGTTCAGGTAACCGTTTAAGGTTGAGAGGGCAGGCCTTTATATAGAGGAGTACTTTTGGCATTTTTAATTTCTATCTGTTAGACACATAAATCCAAACGTTAGACTCATGAATTATATTGTCCAATCGTAACTCATGCCTTAGGTCTCCTTTCTGCTCTGCCCTGCGTCAATGTACTATACACTAACTTTATGTCAGTCTCCTTTTCAGCTCGAGGAACCCAATTTGGATAACCTCGTACTGACTTTGGCATATATGAATGCCTGAGTCTGACTGAGGCTCTTATACTGACTTATGAAGGTCAGTATAGCTTAGCCCTCATACTGACTTCCCACGGTCAGTATGGTAAATCCTCATACTGACTGTCCAAAGTTAGTATGGAAAATACCCTCATACTGATTTCTCCGGATTAGTAAGGAAATCCCTTGAACTGACTTCTCCTTAGTCAGTTCGGGAAAGCCCTCATACTAACTTCTCCGGGTCAATATGGATAGACCTTAAACTGAGTGCTCCAACACAGTTCTTGGTCAAGGTTAGGCGTGATGAAAGTCAGTTCTCGAGCATTCTCCATTGCTCGGTCTTCAGCCTAAGTTCTATTACAACTCGATCGATCTATACAAAGATTATCGTTTAAAGCTCTAGAAACTGGAAAAACTGAATAAGATGGCTAACATTCTTTGACCCACCAAAACATCAAAAAGTAAGGAAGGATTTCTCTAACAAGAATCCTAACAATTTCCCCCTTTTTGGTGTGGTCAAAGCCATCTGGAACCTAAGCCGATGAGGTGTGGATAACTTTAGAGTTTTTACAGTTTTGACAATTTTTCGCATAAACTCAAAAAAGTTCACCCTCAATGTCAGCTTTTAACTTAAGATTTTCTCCTTATAAACTTGGAGAAATAATGCTCAATTGATATTTCTAGTCAGTTTAGAGCAATTTAAATCTTAAGAAGGGGAGAGAGTAAGAAGCCTACTAATTACACTGGATTGTGCAAGTTCAGCATTTGAAGAATGAAGACGTTTGTTGGAAAAAAAGAGATTGTCATCAACAAGTCAGTTTACCCTTTAATAATTTTCATTACAAGTACATGGATAAACTAACAAAAAGAAACCTATTACAGAACTATTTTTCAAGTCTATACTAGGCTGCTTCTGGTCTTCATGACTTTATTCAAACTAGCTGCTGCATTAGTTGATCGCTGTAAAATCCTACAGACTAATTGCAGTTACAGCGGCAAATAAATTTATAAAGAACCCTAAGGTTATCGAATCCAGGGGAATTGTATAATGAAATTATTTCATGTACTAGTCATGTTCCTAGAATCTATTGTTTGAGTTATCAGAAAACAGGGGTTTTGAGTTTTGGAATTTAAAGAAACAAAACAGAAATTTAAAGATTTTAAAAGCATATTTAAAGAGAGACAAATCCTAAGGCAAACTATCAATCAAAATACATGTCAATTAATTAACTTGCTTTGGTGGGAAATTTTAGTGTACTATAACTTCTTGGTCGGACAATTATAGCATAGATTATTAGTATGTGAATGTATATTCTTTGTCGGCCTCAATAACACAATACTAATCAATCTTTCATAAATCCTCAGATTAAACCCTACAATTATTATCTTCCCCTAAGAAAAATTGTTAATTGTATTTGAAATCCTTTTCCTGTTATCAATTTTCACTTTTCAGTCCTTCAATCAATAACTGTAAACCTAGAATTAATTATATCTCTCAATCTGATTCATTAATAGTGGAAGAACTCACGGGAAGTGTTTCGCTCAACTCTCAAGTGTATAGGGTAAAGACGAAAGAACTCTGCAAATGTATGAACGAATTTCTACCATAGGCTTGCAAATTTTCTACTATCTCCACTGCTAGAATGTGTACACAAATCTAGAATAAAAAAGGACTTTATTAGGGTTGTAACGTAGGCTTTTTGTGAAGGGTAGAGAAATTCTGGCCAAGTGACTAAATTAAATTGAGTATGCATCCTCAACTAATCCAAACCACCATCTAACTTCATTCAACCTTCTCCTCAAATATATCAACAAACACACAACTTTTTTCTAGCTCATATGAATCTCTTATGCTCTTTTAAAATAATTTTTCTCTTTTTCAGAGAGCTTATGAGATTTATAATTATTTCCTTGAGCTTATTTTTCACACATCTTTTTCACCACTAATTTATTTTTATTTTTTTATCTCTCATTCACAATCAATCCACCCCATAAACACAACTCAAGACATGAGAGAAACAAATACTTTTTCTTAATCTCATAGACAAGGAAAAAATATTTTGTACAGGCTCAAAAGTGGCTAACTAGGGAAAATTTAATGTGAAGGGACAATGTTTAGAGAATTGGGCTATCAAACATGGCCTAAGATCATTTCTAAAACTTGTGCACACTTATGCAGTCTCAACAAAAAAAGTAAGCAAGTTCTAGAGAAATTTAAACACATACGAGAATCTCACATCAAACGAATAAAGGCACAATTCTCACACAAGAGTTATAAATTTTCTTCCACAATTAATTTCAATTCAACTCAATCATCATGAAAGTATCGGTTTCAAATAAACCTTATTATGTGGTATTCTACATTCATAGTCTTCTAATCACAGTCCTTATCAATTCAAACTCAGCCCTCAATCAATTCTAATCTTATTTCTCGTTCGAGTTCTATCAAAAATCAAAAAATTTCTCACAAAAATAGAATAAATTTTTTTAAAAATGTATGCATATGCAAAACTTGAACGTTTGATTGTCCTCAATCAATAGGCAAGAAAGAAACCAAAAAGTTATGTAATTAGAGTGCAATGCCTCAAAAGATCCATCATAGTCAAGGGTCAAAAATCCACTATCCACTCGCAGTTTGAAAGAGACAGAAAATTCATTAATAGTGGAAGAACTCACGTGAAGTGTTTCGCTCAACTCTCAAGTGTATAGGGTAAAGATGAAAGCACTCTACACATGTATGAATGGATTTCTACCATAGGCTTGCAAATTTTCTACTATCTCCACTGCTAGAATGTGTACACAAGTCTAGAATAAAAAAAAGGACTTTATTAGGGTTGTAATGTAGGCTTTTTGTGAAGGGTAGGGAAATTTTGGCCAAGTGACTAAATTAAATTGAGTATGCATCGTCAACTAATCCAAACCACCATCTACCTTCATTCAACCTTCTCCTCAAATATATCAACAAACACACAACTTTTTTCTAGCTCATATGAATCTCTTATGCTCTTTATTAATAATTTTTCTCTTTTTCAGAGAGCTTATGAGATTTCTAATTATTTCCTTGAGCTTCTTTTTCACAAATCTTTTTCACCACTAATTTATTTTTATTTTTTTATCTCTCATTCACAATCAATCCACCCCATATACCACAACTCAAGACATAAGAGAAACCAATACTTTTTCTTAATCTCATACACAAGGAAAGAAAAATTTTGTACAGGCTCAAAAGTGGCTAACTAGGGAAAATTTAATGTGAATGGACAATGTTTAGGGAAATGGGCTATCGAAGATGGCCTAAGATCATTTCCTAAACTTGTGCACACTTATGCAATCTCAACAAAGAAAGTAAGCAAGTTGTAGAGAAATTTAAACACATATGAGAATCTCACATCAAATGAATAAAGACTCAATTCTCACACAAGGGTTATAAATTTTCTTCCACAATTAATTTAAATTCAACTCAATCATCATGCAAGTATCAGTTTCAAATAAACCCTATCATGTGGTATTCTATATTCATAGGCTTCTAATCACAATCCTTATCAATTCAAACTCAGCCCTCAATCAATTCTAATCTTAGTTCTCGTTCAAATTTGATCAAAATTCAAAAATTTTCTCACAAAAATAGAATAAAATTTTTTAAAAATGTATGCCTATGCAAAAATGCAAAAACTGAAAGCAGTAAAAGATAAAATATTCCTCCCTTGTCCTCATCCCCCAAACTTATTTCCAACTCTAGAGTGGGAAAAAATTGAGAATCAGACAAAGGGAAGGAATATACCTGGTAGTTGATCTTGATGGATTTATATACTGAAAGCATTATGATTGGTATATTATGTACAAGGTCGATTGGTTAATATACTGGGAATCATAAATGTTGTATGTTCATCTCCTGTCTGAATTAACAAACATGTGTCGCAAACACAATTATCCTCTTATCTTGTCGATAGGGAGATCATACGGTGTGTAGAAGATCACGAAAGATCGTATGGACCGTTTGACCTAGCGAGATATAAATAGTTAACAAAACTGAGACAGATCCAAGATAAACTGTCGGTGTAGGCTGCAGCATACACAGTAATAAGCATCATATCTTGGATGGCTTGGTATGCTGGTCTGGGGCACACATTGATAAGGACCTAAGTCGAGATCGATTCTTTTATCTGACATTAAAAGAATCTAGATCTCTATGGCTTGATGAGATCCTAAGCCTATATGAAGGTACAGAAGTATATGCGAATTGTGTATTACTTTAGTTTTCAGTGAAAGGCTCTAGTTGAGCTTGTATATCTATATCTTGGGTAATAGCAGTTTGTGTATGACTGTCTGGTACTGGAACTAGGTAACCACATCCAGTACAGGATGGTGACATTCCCTAAACAGCTCAAAAGGTTCGTTATGTTAAGTCCTGCAGGCTGATTAAGTTCAAGCATAAGTGAAAGGGTTTGAGTGGATTGATTCAGGAATATAAGATGTTAATTAATTAAATATCTTGTCAGAGCTTAAATTAATTAACGAATGTCTGTAACCTTAAATGTGGGGATATACCAAGCCCATGCAACCCGTACCTCAAAACGTGGTAGCAAATAGGTAGGACAGTATTGATTCTCTGGTGGAATGAATCAATATTAATTAATTAATTATATTTTGGGTTGAATATGAGAATTAATTAATTGATAGGCCTTATTTGCTATTTGCATTCTGGTCCCTGGTCTGGCCCATGAAACTCAAGCCCAATAGAAGTCCAGTATTTTCCTATAAAATAGGCCTCAGTTCCTCAGATCTCAACACACCACAAGATGATAAGTTGCACACAGCAAACCAGGTTTTGGGAGCTGTGGTGATCGACTAGATCTGAGAACGAGGAGGAAATTCTATTTCTCAACCGGGCAAGGAATCTGAAGGGAATCTTCAGCAGATATTCAAATTGAGTTGGGATACAGATCAGAAGATCAGATAGGAGGATTTTTCTTCTCCCTCTCTCCTTGATTTTTGAAAATAACTGTTTTATTTTCTTAAGATTTATTTCCTCAATCTATTAGGAATTAAATCTTTGTGCGTGGGAAGGATCAAGAGGAATATCCGCGCACTCGTTCTTCAGGGTTTCGCAATCCAGGTATTCCGCATAAACCCCCCTTATGCATATTCAGTAGGAGCATGCTAGGATTAATCATAGGCATAGCAATTTATTTTTGATATTCCAATTAACGATCCTTGGCAAACGGACTTCGTGATTCAGTTCACGAATCCCTTCAATTGGTATCAGAGCCAAGTTAAATTAATTGGCTCTATCGGAAAAATGATATTGCCTATGAATTGCATGATAATTATTATTGAATGTATGCATGGGTTTTGGATTGTATGATTTTTCGTCCTCGTGGTTCTCGGGTTAATCCGCCCTTTTATATGGATTCGTTTTTCACCCACGAGATAAATTCGTGGTTAAATTTAGATTTTTAGATTGTAATTAGGATTATTATATGTAATCTTTTATTTCAAAAAAAAAATTAAATCTGTAAAACGAAGAACACGAAGAACGAAGGACCGCACAACGCATGACAGCGCCGGCACGGCAGCACGGCCATGCACGGCGGTCACGCATGGTGACGGCACGGTGGCAGGGCGCAGGGTGGGGCCAAGGTGGCGGTGCAGCCACGCACGCATGCAGGCAAGGGCTGCGCGGCCCATGGCCTGCCAGGGCCGGGGTGCGGCGGCTCCGAGAGAGGCCGACGATGCGAAGGGGCAGGGCAGGCGCCGGTCGAGACGGCGGCGCGCGGGCCTAGGTGCAATGGGGGCACATGCAACACGGCAAGCCCTAGGGCTCGTGCCCGCGCGCGCAGTACACGCGCGGCCTTGCGCGCGCTCGCCGACGGTAGGTGTGGGCCCCCTCTGTCGACGTCGGTGGAGCAGGTGTTGGTGCGGCGGTGGCTTGGGACCGGCGACGCGGGCTGGGGCGGTGATGGGCTGGGCGCGGTGACGGGCTGGGCGCGTGATTTCGGTGATTCACGAAGGCCGACAGGGGAGAATAAAGGTGAACGGCGGTTCGGGTAACGGTCAGGGCAAGCCGCGGCGGCGACATGCAAAACGGACAATGGCCGGAGGAGGCGGCATCGCGGGCTGAAACCATGCACGTACGTGCATGGTTGTTGCGCATGGCGGGAGCCCTCACAGTGGCGGCGAGTTGCAGGCGGCGGTGATTCGCTGGTGGTGGCTCGTCGGGCTTAGTCTCGCGGGCTATTAGGCTTGCAATGTGTGCCTAGGCCTGCGATTTGGTTAACTGGCCCAGCTGTCCAATTTTCTGATGGATCAAATCTTGGAGGCCCAGATTCAGAAAATAAATTCAGATCACAGTCCAAGTAGTGGGAGCCCAGTCGAAGATCTGTATAATTAATTTCAACTTGTAATAGTAAGAATTAATTTTATTTCGTATCATGGGGCCACAAGGACATTTTTTTATTTGTTTTATTATCTGTCTTCGCATGATATATGTGTTTAATTTAATTGCACAGCATATAAGCATGTTGTAGATAATAGGAGCACGTTTACTGGTTTAAAGCATGCTATGTGATTTATTTTGTGTAATTAATTATAACTATAAATTCGGGATTCATGCTATGCATGATAGAAATTTAGCAATGTTATAATTATGGCTACATAAAATAATCTGTGCAATTGAACCTTATGAACTAAAAATTACTAAGCTCATAATTTAGTAAGACCCCCACAAAGTGATCCTTTATTGGAAGTGGGTAATTTATTAGGTAAACGTCTACATGTGTAGCTTACTTAATTTATTATTCATAAGTTCTAATAGATAGGATTTCTTAAAACAAACATTTATTTCATGTGAGAAGTGGGAGTTCATGCGTAAACGTCTACATGTGTAGCTTGCGTATTGAATTTTCATAAGTTCTCTAGGGATTGAATTAAATGAGACAGCCTTATTATAGGGATCGGGTGTGTTCTAATAGATCCTTATATGGGAGGGTTGACTTTGGTGGTAAGCTAGCTTAGATGTTATCCAGAGTATAACTCATTTGTGATGTCCCTGCTCAGTAGGAGAATATGGTCTTAAGTTAGTCTCCAATTATTAATTCCATTTGGCTAAGGAACCCGGGCATGGATTGGAATTAAAGGACTGTAATTGAAAGATGCAGTCTGGTTAAGTGTTTTGTTTGTAAACGTCCACATGTGTGGCTTGCAATAGTAATACTTAGGCAAATTGGAGGAAACATTAATATTGCTTTATCATAAGGTTTCAATATTTAATTGTTTCAATAGTATGCGACTATGTTTTAATTTCTGCTTTAATTTATTATTTTCAGACATGTCTTTACCGAATGTGATCAATATCTTAGCACAAAATCAATTAACCGGTCCCAATTTCCAAGAATGGAAATGCAACTTGGATTACATCATTGTCACAGAGGAACACAAGTTTGTCCTTGATAAGCCTCGTCCGGCTGCTCCCACTAATGCATCGACTGATGAGGAAAGGAGCTACTATAACAAGTGGCTCAAGTCAAACAATATAGTGAAATGTTATATGATGACTACTATGTCCAAGGTACTTGCACAACAGCATCATTCATATGATAATGCTAGTGACATAATGGACAGCCTCACAACGACCTATGGTGAGTCAGACCGAGCAGTCAGATTCAATCTCATGAGGGAAATCATGGGAAAGAAAATGGCAGAAGGTAGCTCGGTCAGAGAGCACGTGGTTGGCATGATTCACCTCATGGATGAGCTCACGCTGCACGGAGGTGGTATCGATGCGAAAGCGCAGGTTGATATCATCCTCAACTCTCTGCCAAAATCCTATGAGAAGTTTAGACTAAATGCTGTCATGAACAAGAAAGAGTACACTCTTAGCGAGTTACTCAATGACTTGATGGCAGTGGAATCAGTAATGCAACCAGAAAAAGTTGATTTGGCTACTTCTAGCAATCGTCCTGTTGCGCTGGTTGGCAAGAGGCGCAAAGGAATGTTTAAGAAGAAAGCCAAAGGTACAACTTTTGGTAGAAAGTCAAGAAGGACACCGGGCGTGCCTGCTAAAAGGGACAAGTGTTTCAGGTGTGGCAAGGCTGGTCACTGGAAGAAAGATTGTCAAGTCAGGAAGACTGGACAAGGTGCGTCATGTGCATTTATAACAGAAACATGTTTAGCATCGGTTTCTACCCATTCTTGGGTAGTGGATACTAGAGCTACTGACCATGTTTGTTATACTTTGCAGGGGTTCAGGCCGACAATGCAGCTGAAGCATGACGAGATTACCATCTCAATGGGCAGCGGAGAGCGAGTCTCAATAGTAGCCATTGGAGATTTTACTTTATGCTTTGAAAATAATGTTTTGATTTTGAGAGATGTTTTATATGTGCCGGTTTTTCGGCGGAACTTAATTTCAGTTTCCAAGTTATTTTGTGATGGATATTCAGTTATTTTTATAGTGGAGTTTCTATCATTGGTAATAACGGTGTTATCTGTCATGGCAAACTGATTGACTCTCTCTATATCATTGATTGTATGCATAAATCTTCCGTGAATATTGCAAACTTATCCAATAATAATAATTATTTAAAGAGAAAGTTTTCTTCTGATGAGGATCAAACATATCTCTGGCACTTGAGACTAGGTCACATCAATCTAAAGAGGATTAAAAGATTAGCATGCGATGGGCTCTTGGATTCTTTTCAAGTGGTACCGCATCAAATCTGTGAGTCCTTTATAGAGGGAAAGATGACGACCAGGCCTTTTAAGGCAAGTTAGTCTCGAGCGGAGAATGTGTTGGAATTGATCCACTCTGACTTATGTGGACCAATGTCCACGCAAGCTCGTGGAGGTTATGAGTACTTCGCCACATTCATTGACGATTACTCAAGATTTGGATATGTCTATTTGCTTCGCCATAAGTCTGAATGCTTTGAGAAATTCAAAGAGTTTAGGACTGATGTAGAAAAGAAGCTAGGAAAGACTATCAAGACACTACGATCAGATCGTGGTGGTGAATACCTCAGTAACGAGTTCTTGCAGTACTTGTCAGATAATGAGATTACATCCCAGTGGACTGCACCAGGAACCCCTCAAAAAAAATGGTGTAGCGGAAAGAAGAAATAGAACTCTCTTGGAAATGGTCAGGTCGATGATGAGTTATGCAAGCTTGCCTATTTCGTTTTGGGAATCTGCCTTGGAGACAGCGGCCTACTTGCTTAACCTGGTACCTTCTAAATCAGTTCCTAAAACACCTCCAGAACTCTGGTATGTGCGAAAGCCAAGTTTGAACAGAGTGAGGGTTTGGGGTTGTCCAGCATATTTGCTGACAAAGGAACCTGATAAGTTAGAAAGTAGGTGTAAGCTGATGCTGTTTGTGGGATATCCCAGGCAAACGAAAGGTGGTTATTTCTATTGTCCCGAGAATCAGAAAGTCGTTGTCATTACTAACGCGAGATTCTTGGAGGACGAATATGTAAGAAACCACAGATCCAAGAGTGAAATTGTCCTCCACGAGCTTGAGGACAAAGAAGCAATTCCATCAGGAAAGCCCATTGTAATGGTAAATCCACCTACAACAGGTGAGGCTATACCAACACTGCCACTAATGCAAGGTATGGGACCAACGCGTACTGTGCCAACTACTGACACGGTTCAGATGCCTCGTCGCAGTGGGAGGGTTATCCACCAACCCGAAAGGTACATGTTCGTGGAAGAGTCTTCTGACTTGATCCCGGAAAACAGACTGGATGATACCGATCCCTACACATATGACGAGGCAGTATCTGATAAAGATGCAGACAAATGGTTGATCGCCATGGATTCGGAAATAGAATCCATTACGGCTATGGATGTATACCAGAAAACTGATTTGCCAGATGGCTGTCGAGCCATAGGTTGCAAATGGGTATACAAAAGAAAGAAAGGAGCAAATGGTGAAATTACAGCTTTCAAAGCAAGGCTGGTGGCGAGGGGTTATAGTCAGAAAGAAGGTGTAGACTATGACGAGACCTTCTCACCGGTAGCCATTCTTAAGTCCATTCGTATACTCCTAGCCATAGAAGCACATAAGGACCTAGAAATCTGGCAGATGGATGTCAAAACCGCGTTTCTAAACGGGTACCTTGAAGAAGGTAGGGACATCTATATGCAAAGCCAGAAGGTTATGTGCAGAAGGGCGAAGAACATTTGGTCTGGAAGCTAAGGAAGTCGCTGTATGGACTTAAACTAGCTTCATGGTCATGGAATCTGCATTTTGATGAAGTGATTAAATCCTATGGATTTTCACAATGCTCAAACGAGAGTTGCGTGTACCGTCTATGTGTCAGCGGAAGCATGGTGTTCCTTGCACTTTATGTAGATGATATTCTCCTATTTGGCGACAATGTGGAAGTATTGTCGGGCATAAAGGGGTGGTTATCCGAGCAGTTTCATATGAAGGACCTTGGGGAGGCAGGATACATCCTAGGGGTAAAAGTATTGCGGGAGCACAATAAGAGGATGTTGACCTTGTCTCAAGGATCATATGTGGATACTGTGATTGCCCGTTTCAGCATGCAAACTGCCAAGAGAGGTCTGTTACCCATCAGACATGGCATATATCTTTCCAAGGATCAGTGTCCGGTGACACAAAGGGAGAAAGATGAAATGAGGAACGTGCTGTATGCATCGGCCGTGGGGAGCCTAATGTATGCAATGCTATGTACGAGGCCAGATATCTGCTTTGCTGTAGGCATGATAGCGAGATACCAGTCTAACCCTGGACAGGCGCATTGGACTGTGGTAAAGCACATACTCAAATACCTGAAAAGGACTAGAGACTATTGTCTCGTCTATCAGTGTGAGGAGTTGTGCCCTGTCGGTTATACTGATTCGGATTTCCAGGCAGACCGAGACGAAAAGAAGTCCACCTCTGGCTATGTGTTTACATTGGGAGGTGGGGCCATATCATGGAGGAGTGCAAAGCAGAAGTGCATTGCGGACTCCACCATGGAAGCAGAATATGTGGCAGCTTCTGAAGCTTCGAAAGAAGTAGTATGGTTTCGAAACTTTCTTCTGGAGTTGGACGTGATTCCTAAGCTACCCAAGACAATTACGATATATTGTGATAATTCGGGAGCTGTGGCTAATTCAAAGGAACCACGAACTCACAGAGCAACAAAACACATTGTAAGGAAGTACCATATTATACGAGAAATCATAGCAAGGGGTGATGTTCTAGTAGAGAAGATTGATACAAGAAATAATCTAGCGGATCCATTCACAAAGGCTCTGCCTCAGAAGGTCTAGGAGATGCATGTACGTAACCTTGGGCTGAGGGCAAAGCTAGCCACGTAGAATGATTGATGTAATAGCTAGATTAGTTTAGACGCGTTATACTCTGGAAAGTACCTGTATAATGCTTTGAGTATAAGTGTGAGATTGATGGATTTATATATTGAAAGCATTATGATTGGTATATTATGTACAAGGTCGATTGGTTAATATACTGGAAATCATAAATGTTGTATGTTCATCTCTTGTCTGAATTAACAAACATGTGTTGCAAACACAATTATCCTCTTATCTCGTCGATAAGGAGATCATACAGTGTGTAGAAGATCACGGAAGATCGTATGGATCGTTTGACCTAGCGACACATAAATAGTTATCACAGCTGAGACAGTTCCAGGATAAACTGTCGGTGTAGGCTGCAATATACACAGTATTAAGCATCTTATCTTGGATGGCTTGGTATGCTGGTGTGGGGCACACATTGATAAGGACCTAAGTCGAGACCGATTCTTTTATCTGACATTAAAAGAATCTAGATCTCTATGGCTTGATGAGATCCTAAGCCTATATGAAGGTACAAAAGTATATGCGAATTGTGTGTTACTTTGAGTTGCAGTGAAAGGCTCTAGTTGAGCTTGTATATCTGTATCTTGGGTAATAGCAGTTTGTGTATGACTGTCTGGTACTGGAACTATGTAACCAAATCCAGTATAGGATGGTGACATTCCCTGAACAGCTCAAAAGGCTCGTTATCCTAAGTCCGGCAGGCTAATTAAGTTCAAGCATAAGTGAAAAGGTTTGAGTGGATTGATTCAGGAATATAAGATGTTAATTAATTAAATAGCTTGTCAGCGCTTAAATTAATTAACGAATGTCTGTAACCTTAAATGTGGGGATATACCAAGCCCATGCAACCCGTACCTCAAAACGTGGTAGCAAATAGGTAGGACAGTATTGATTCTCTGGTGGAATGAATCAATATTAATTAATTAATTATATTCTGGGTTGAATATGAGAATTAATTAATTGATAGGCCTTATTTGCTATTTGCATTCTGTTCCCTGGTCCGGCCCATGAAACTCAAGCCCAATAGAAGTCCAGTATTTTCCTATAAATAGGCCTCAGTTCCTCAGATCTCAACACACCACAAGATGATAAGTTGCACAAAGCAAACTAGGTTTTGGGAGCTGTGATGATCGACTAGATCTGAGAACGAGGAGGAAATTCTGCTTCTCAACCGGGCAAGGAATCTGAAGGGAATCTTCACCAGATATTCAGATTGAGTTGGGATACATATCAGAAGATCAGATAGGAGGATTTTTCTTCTCCCTCTCTCCTTGATTTTCAAAAATAACTGTTTTATTTTCTTAAGATTTATTTCCTCAATCTATTAGGAATTAAATCTTTGTGCATGGGAAGGTTCAAGAGGAATCTCCGCGCATTCGTTCTTCAGGGTTTTGCAATCCAGGTATTCCGCATAAACCCCCCTTATGCATATTCAATATGAGCTTGCTAGGATTAATCATAGGCATAACAATTTATTTTTTATATTCCAATTAACGATCCTCAGCAAAAGGACTTCGTGATTCAGTTCACGAATCCCTTCAGATCTCATATATCAACTTTTTATCCCTGGAGGCTTTGGAACACGCAAGGCGTGAATTTTGGGGGGCTGGCACTTTGCATCGACCGCTTCGGTTGATGGAAGCCTTCTTGTCGACTCCTTCCATGGGTCGAAGTATAACACATTGCCGGGCTCGACTTCGATCGATGTCAGGCTGCATCGATCGAAGTCGAGCAATACTCGCTCAACCCTTTTTTTTACTGCAAAAACAAATTAGTGCAGACAAAATTCAAAAATAAAAAGAAATAAAAATGAAAAACAAAAATAAAAAGGAAAATAAAAAGGAAAAGAAAAATGAAAGCAGTTGAGTTACCTCCCAATAAGTGCTTGTTTAACATCGTAGCTCGACGATACCTCGAATCAAAACCAGGGTGGTCGGGTCCAGACTTGCCGATCTTTGGCATCCACCATGTACACCTTCCGATTTTTTATAATGGTGGTAAGCTCGGGTTGAGGAGGCTTAGTTGATAATTTCACCCTCTCGTTTTCGCGCTCCCACTCTATAGCAGCAACTTCTTCTTCCTCGGACTCATCTTCTTCTTCAGTGGTGGTGATACAGCTGCACTCTGTCTTTCTCTTGCTTTTGTCGATCACAAAGGTGATCTTCTCATCATTGGCCCGGAGTGTGATCTCGCCCCCTCGGTAGTCAATGAGAGCAGCACTAGTATCGAGAAAGTCACGCCCCAAGATCATGGGCATGTTCTCGTCCTCCTTCATGTCGTGCACCACGAAGTCTACTAGGAAGATCAGATGGCCCACTAGAATGAGCACATCTTCCATAATTCCCTTTGGGTGGGATATAGTCCCATCCGCCATCTGCAGCGTGATAGTAGTGGGCCTCATCTCTCCGATGTTCAGGCGTTTGTAAATAGAGTATGGCATCATATTGATACTGGCCCCATTATCGCACAATACTCGCTCGAACATACCTCCTCCAATCTCCATCGGGATAGAGAGGCATCCAGGGTTGCTTCTCTTGATGGGCACCTGCTTTTGAAGTAGCAGGCTGCACTGCTCGTGGACCTTCACAGTTTTGTTCTCCACGAACTACTTTTTTCCACTCATAAGTTTCCGGAGGTACTTCATGTACCCCGAGATATCCTTTAGCGCCTCGATCAACGGAATATTGATGCTGACCTTCCTCCAAATCTTGCGAACTTTGAGTCCTCCTTTTGCTTCGTGAACCTCTGAGGGAATAGCATGGGCGGAACAGGATATTCGAAATTCGTCAGATTCTCGCCCGAGGTGGGTCTTGACTTTGACCGATGTAGAGGCGCCTCGGTCGACGTGGACTTCTTCGTGCGTTGATTGATTCTAGATGCATCGATCTAAGTCAAGCTGTGTTCGTCACATGATTATTCTCCAACCTTCTCGACTTCGATCAACGTGGGAGGTGCATCGATCAAAGTCAAGCCTTCAGTGGCGCATTTTTGCGCCTCTTCAGCTTCATCCTCATTCCGAACCATTTCATGAGCTTTGTAACTCATCCCAGAACACAGAGAATTGGCGTTCACTGACTTTTCCTTTGCTGGATTCATCTCGGTTGCACTTAGAAGTTGTCTCGGCTTATGCTGATTGCTGAGAGTAGTGGCGATTTGGCTTAGTAGGGTGTCAAACATCTAAAGATGTTTCGTCTTCAGCTGCATGTGGTTGGCCATCCCCTTCACCTCGATTTCAACTTTCCCAAACCGATTGTCAGAGCTCTTGATGAATTTCTCAAGCGTCTCCTCTAGCACAGACTTCTTCCTATCCACGATCTCTCCTCCAGTACCTACATCAAAATCAGGTGGAGGTTGTTCTGCTGCAGAGGGGTTATAATATGAAAAACCAGGGTGAGTTCTCCCGTGGTTGTAATGATACCCTTGATTGCCTCCTCGGTAGTTATTCTGATAACCACCTCCAATATAGTTCACCTCTGCTCCAGCAGCTCCAGATGAACTGCTCGGTCCCCGGTTGATGTAGTCAACCTCCACGAGTACTATCTCTATACTTGGCTCTGCAGTAGTGGTAGCTGTGGCTTTTGCTGCTTCCAATTTTACAATGTCTTCTTGGAGATTTTTCACTTCAGCAACCACGTCAAAATCTGGCTTTGTCTCGACTGCTTTAATTAGTAGCTGCCTCTCGGTCGGCCACTGATGGCTATTCAGAGCCATATCCTTCAGGAGTCTCATTCCCTCGGCTCCACTCTTCTTCATTAAGATTCCACCAGCAGATGCATCAACCAACTCTTTCATGTGTGGAGTCAGCTTTTCATAGAAATGACATACCTGTATCTCTAAATCAATCCCATGCCTAGGACAGAGCCGCAAGAGCTCCTTGTACCTCTTCCAGGCCTCATGTAGTGATTCATCATACATCTGTTTAAAATGGGTGATAGCAACTTTCCTCTTCAGTAGTAGGCAAGGCGGGAAGTAGTTGGTGAGGAATTCTGATCGAAGCTCCCCCTATGTCCCTATCAAACTCTTATCCAATCCAGCAAACCAAGACCGCGCCTCGTCTCTGAGTGAGAACGAGAACAGTTTCATTTTGATTACATCCTGGTGTACTCCATTCTGCTTCACAGTATCACACACCTCAATGAACTGGTTGACGTGGGTATATGGATCTTCTACAGCTCTCCCCGCAAACTGATTTTGTTGCACCATCTGAATAAGACCTGTACGCAGGTCAAAGTTGTTGGCATCGATGCCAACTCTGAATCCAAGCTCCTCTTGCTGTGGAAGGAATCGATCCAAGATGGACCTTTGCGGAACCACTATTTGCCTGTTGTTCAACTCTGCCACTCTTGCAGCCTGTTCTGCCTCAGTAGCTTGGGCTTCTTGGAGTTGTGCTCTCAGCTGCTGTACTTCATTCACAAATTACCTCTGCTCCTCGGGAGTCATATTTTGCAGAGGTGCTTCAGGATTCTCTTCCATCTTTTGTTGTTTGTCTTTTCCCTTCTTTTTGTTTTTCCTGCAGATTGCTTCGATTTCATGGATAAAAGCCTCGAGTGTTTTTCCTTTGGTCGCGTGTTCATGCACCACCTAAAAAAGAATATAGGGAAAAATTATTTCGGCGTCGACCGACACGGGTGGGTGTCGATTGACGCACGATAGATCTCGACGTCGATCGATGCTAGCGGGCGTCGATCAAAATCGAGAAGAAAACACACACACGCACACGAATTTAAAATTACAAACTCAAACCAATTAATCCTAGAATAAACTAATAACAAAATAATATCTAACAATTCCCTGGCAACGTCGCCAATTTGTTCGCTGTAAATTTCTACAGACTAATTGCTGTTACAGCGGCAAATAAATTTATAAAGAACCCTATGGTTATCGAATCCAGGGAAATCGTATAATGAAATTATTTCATGTACTAGTCATGTTCCTAGAATCTATTGTTTGAGTTATCAGAAAACAGGGGTTTTGAGTTTTGGAATTTAAAGAAACAAAACAGAAAATTAGAGATTATAAAAGCAGATTTAAAGAGACACAGATCCTAGGGCAAACTATCAATCAAAATACATGTCATATAATTTACTTGCTTTGGTGGGAAATATTAGTGTACTATAACTTCTTGGTCGGACAATTATAGCATAGATTATTAGTATGTGAATGTATATGCTTTGTCGGCCTCAATAACACAATACTAATCAATCTTTCATAAATCCTCAGATTAAACCCTACAATTATTATCTTCTCCTAGGACAGATTGTTAATTGTATTTGAAATCCTTTTCCTGTTATAAATTTTCACTTTTCAGTCCTTCAATCAATAACTGTAAACCTAGAATTAATTCAATCTCTCGATCTGATTAATTCTAAATTCTAACAATTAAAACAGGAATTCAAAACCAAGCAATTCAATGTTAATTAATTAAACATGCATCACAGATTGATATTCGTTGCCCTAGAACCCGCTAGGGTTTCTAGCCACTCATAGCAGATAGAAAACTAAAAAAAAACATATTATTAAAGTGCATAAAAATAACTTACAAGAAAATATAGGTTCGTGCTTGAAAATAAAGGATGTTGAATGCTTCAAAGATCCAAAACTGAATGAAAAGATGTGCAGAGGTGAATAAAACTCGAATTTAAGGCCTATTTATAGTGGGAGATGTGTATCCTATCATATCTAGGGCTGGAGATCCGATTTGATTCCAATTTGAGCAAATTTCGCCAAATTCCCGTCCACTTTGATCGAGGTGGCTCAGCGTCGCTCGACGCACGTGTTTTCCTCCTCGGTCGACGTCGACTCTCGCATCGGTCAAAGTCGGTCTGCGCGGTCTCACGGTTTTTGCCATAACTTTCACTCCCGAACTCCGATTGATCCGATTCCAGTTGCGTTGGAAAGCTAATTAGAAGATCTATCCATTGCTATGAGACAATAGCCCGAATTCCTTGTGTGGAGAAACGATTCACTGCTACTCTTGCACGTCACTACTTTTGGAACGGTTTTCCAGTGATTTTAAGCCTAAAACCTTGCAAAAACGCACCATGACAAGCATAACACCACATAAACCACATATAATAGACTCATGCACGAATTAAATATTTAAATGCAAGAAAACTACATAAAACAGTAGAAAATAATATAAATAAGTGAGTGAAATAATGAACTTATCATTAGTCTGTGCCACGAGGAAAACCTTTTAAGAATTCCATCATGTTGACTTTTTTGCAGCTCTGCATTCGGTGATCTATTGGAAATGCCGGCAAGAACAATCCAACAACTGTGACAAGACATGCGGGGGCTGAGATGGGCAAGGAGAGCATCCCCACTATTTGTCTTGCCACTCCGGGCTTCTATCCTCATTCGACTGCATATACTGATTTCATAATTCGTGCACAATATGCAGCGAAGAGGTCTCTATTTAGGTGTGAGCCTCGAGAAGTTCAAACAAGCAGTCGATCTGCTTGTTATAGAGTCTGCTCTGCTCACACTACTGATGTCTCCCTCATCAGTTCTAGAATTTTAACTAGTACATGAAATAATTTCGTTACACAATTCCTCTGGATTCGACAACCTTAGGGTTAACTATAAATTTATTTGCCGCTGTATCAGCAATTAGTCTGTAGAATTTTACAGCGATCAAATTGGCGCCATTGCCAAGGAATTGTTAGATATTATTTTGTTATTAGTTTATCCTAGTATTAGTTGGATTGAGTTTGTATTTTTACTTTATTTGTGTGTGCGTGTGTGCGTGTTTCGTCTCGACTTCGATCGATGCCCCTATGCGTTGATCAACATCGAGAAGTTACGAGCATCGATCAACACCCACACGTGTCGGTCAACACCGAGATGATTTTACCCTATTTTCTCTTTCAAGTGGTGCATGAACACTAGGTCTCAAGGGAAGCCGCTTGAAGCCTTCAACCCTAAGACAGGAACCTCCTGCAGGAAAAACAAAAAGAAAGGAAAAGACAAACAACAAGAGATGGAAGAGAATCCTGAAGCACCATTGCAGAATATAACTCCCGAGGAGCAGAGGCAGTTTGTGAATAAGGTACAACTACAAGAAGCCCAGGCTACTCAGGCAGAACAAGCTGCAAGACTGGCAGAGTTGAACAACAGGCAGATAGTGGTTCCGCAAAGGTCCATCTTGGATCGATTCCTTCCACAGCAAGAGGAGACCGAGTCCAGAGTTGGCCTCAATGCCAACAACTTTGAGCTGCACACAAGCCTTATTCAGATAGTGCAACAAAATCAGTTTGCGGGGAGAGCGGTAAAAGATCCATATGCCCACCTCAACCATTTCATTTAGGTGTGTGACACTGTAAAGCAGAATGGAGTACCCCAGGATGTAATCTGAATGAGACTGTTCTCGTTCTCACTAAGAGACGAGGTGCGGTCTTGCTTTGCTGGATTGGATAAGAGTTTGATAGGGACATGGGAGGAGCTTCAATCAGAATTCCACACCAACTACTTCCCGCCGAGCCTGCTGCTGAAGAGGAAAGCTGCTATCACCCATTTCAAACAGATGTATGATGAATCACTTCATGAGGCCTGGAAGAGGTACAAGGAGCTCTTGCGGCTCTGTCCTGGACATGGGATTGATTTAGAGATGCAGGTCTGTCACTTCTATGAAGGGCTGACTTCACACATGAAGGAGTTGGTTGATGCATCCGCTGGTGGAATTTTGACGAAGAAGAGTGGAATCGAGGGAATGAGACTCCTGGCAGATATGGCTCTGAATAGCCATCAGTGGCCGACAAAGAGGCAGCTACCAGTCAAAGCAGTCGAGACAAAGCCAAAATTCGACGTGGTTGCTGAAGTGAAAAAGCTCCGGGAAGACATTGCAAAATTGGAAGCAGCAAAAGCCATAGCTACCGCTACTGCAGAGCCAAGCATGGCCATAGTACCCGTGGAGGCTGACTACATCAATTGGGGAGCGAGCAGTTCATCTGGAGCTGCTGAAGCGGAGGTGAACTATATTGGAGGTGGTTATCAGAATAACTACCGAGGAGGCAATCAGGGGTATCATTACAACCATGGGAGAACTCACTCTGGTTTTTCATATTCTAACCCCTCTGTAGTGGAACACCCTCCACCTGGTTTTGATGTAGGTGCTGGCGGAGAGATCGTGGAAAGGAAGAAGTCTGTGCTAGAGGAGACGCTCGAGAAATTTATGAAGAGCTCTGATAATCGGTTTGGGAAAGTGGAAACTGAGGTGAAGGGGATGGCCAACCACATGCAGCTGATGAGGAAACATCTTCAGATGTGCACAACTCTCAACAATCAGCATAAGCTGAGACAGTTTCCAAGTGCAACTGAGACGAATCTGGCAAAGGAAAAGTCAGTGAACGCCATTTCTCTGTGTTCTGAGAAGAAGTACAAGGGTCCCAAAATGGTTCGGGATGAGTTTGAAGCTGAAGAGGAGCAAAAATGCACCATTGAAGGCTCGACTTCGATCGATGCAAGTCTTGCGTTGATCGAAGTCGAGGAGGTTAGAGAAGAATCGAGCGACGAAGACAGCTAGACTTCAATTGACGCAGCTGGCGTTGATTGACACACTAAGAAGTCGACATTGACCGAGGAACCCCTGCATTGGTCGAGGTCAAGGCCCCCCTCACGCGAAATTTTGGCAAATTCTGAAGAACCAATCCCGCCTATACCATTCCTACAGAGGTTCGCAAAGCAAAAGGAGGACTCCAAGTTTGCGAGATTTGTGGAGAACTTGAGGAAGGTTAGCATAAACAATCCTCTGATTGAGGTGCTAAAGGAGATCCCGGGGTACATGAAGTACCTCCGGAAACTTATGAGAGGAAAGAAGCAGTTCGTGGAGAACGAGACCTTGAAGGTCCACGAGCAGTGCAACCTGCTACTTCAAAAGCAGGTACCCATCAAGAGAAGCAACCCTGGATGCTTCTCTATCCCGGTGGAGATTGCAGGATGTATGTCGAGCGAGTATTGTGCGATAGTGGGGCCAGTATAAACCTGATGCCATACTCTATTTACAAGCGCCTCAACATCGGAGAGATGAGGTCCACTACTATCACACTGCAGATGGCGGATAGTACTGTATCCCGCCCATAGGGAATTTTGGAAGATGTGCTCATTCGAGTGGGCCATCTGATCTTCCGAGCAGACTTCGTGGTGCATGACATGAAGGAGGATGAGAACATGCCCATGATCTTGGGGCGTGACTTTCTCGATACTAGCATTGCTCTCATTGACTACCGAGGGGGCAAGATCACACTCCGGGCTAACGACGAGAAGATCAGCTTTGTGATCGACAAAAGCAAGAGAAAGATAGAGTGCAACCGGATCACCACCACTGAAGAAGAAGATGAGTCCGAGGAAGAAAGGGCCACTGCTATAGAGTGGGAGCGTGGAAACTAAGCCTCCTAAGTCTGAGCTCACCACCATCATCAAAGATCGGAAGTTGTACATGGTGGATGCCAAAGGTCGGCGAGTCTGGACCCGACCACCCTTGTTCTGATCTTAGGTATCGTCGAGCTACGACATTAACCAAAGCACCTGTTGGGAGGTAACCCAACTGTTTTCCTTATTTCCCATTTTCAATTTCTGTTTTTTATTTTATTTTGTTTTATTTCGAATTTGTCTGCACTAACTTCTTTTTGCAGCATAAAAAAAAAGTTGAGCGAGGATTGCTCGACTTCGATCGATGCAGCCTGGCGTCGATCGAAGTCGAGCCCGACAACGTATTATACTTCAACCCGCGGAAGGAGTCGAAAAGAAGGCTTTCGTCGATCAAAGCGAGCCTGCGTTGGTCGATGTGAAGTGCCAACGCCCAACATTCATGCCGTGCGAGTTCCAAAGCCTCCAGGGATAAAAAGTTGATGTTTGAGATCAACTGCCAGGTATATTCCTTCCATTTGTCTGATTCTCAAACTTTTTCCCACTTTAGAGTTGGAAATAAGTTTGGGGGATACAGACAAAGAGGAATATTTTATCTTTTTATTTGCTTTCAGATCTCAATTTTTGCATGCATAAATTTTGAGTTTTGAGATAACCCGAACGAGAACTAAGACCAGAATTGGTTGATAGTGGAGTTGAATTGATTGAGATTGTGATTAGATGACTATGAATGTAGAATACCGCATGATAGGGTTTATTTGATACTTATACTTGCATGATGATTGAGTTGAATTGAAATTAATTGTGGAAGGAATTTTGAAACACTTGTGTGAGAATTGAGCCTTTATTCGTTTGATGTGAGATTCTCATGTGCGTTTCAATTTCTCTAGAACTTGCTTATTTTCTTTGTTAAGACTGCATAGTGTGCACAAGTTTAGAAAATGATCTTAGGCCATCTTTGATAGCCCAATTCCCTAAACACTGTCCCTTCACATTAAATTTTCCCTAGTTAGCCACTTTTGAGCCTGTACAAAATTTTTCTTTCGTTGTCTATGAGATTGAGAAGAAGTATTGGTTTCTCTCATGTCTTGAGTTGTGGTATATGGGGTGGATTGATTGTGAGTTGGAGATAAGAAATTATAATTTTGTGGTGAAAAAGAAGTGAGAAAAAGAAGCTCAAAGAATATAATTAGAATTCTCATAAGCTCTCTGAAGAGAAAAGAATTATCATTATGAAAGAGCATAAGAGATTCAAATATGAGCTAGAAAGGTTGTGTGTTTGTTGATATATTTGAGGAGAAGGGTGAATGAAGTTAGATGGTCGTTTGGATTAGTTGAGGATGCATACTCAATTGAAAAAAGTCACCTGGCCAAAATTTCCCTACCCTTCACAAAAAGCCTACATTGCAACCCTAATAAAGTTCTTTTTTATTCTAGACTTGTGTGCACATTTTAACAGTGGAGACAGTAGAAAATTTGCAAGCCTATGGTAGAAATTCATTCATACATGTGTTGAGTGCTTTCATCTTTTTCCTATAAACTTGTGAGTTGAGCGAAACACTTCCCGTGAGTTCTTCCACTGTTAATGGATTTTCTGTCTCTTTCAAACTGCGAGTGGATAGTGGATTTTTGACCATTCACTGTGATGAATCTTGTGAGGCATTGCACTCTAACTACATGACTTTTTGATTTTTTTTTCTTGCTTATTGATTGAGGACAATCAAACGTTCAAGTTTGGAGGGTTTGATAAGTTCATTATTTCACTCAATATCTATAGTATTTCATACTATTTTATGTAGTTTTCTTGAGTTTATATATATAATTCTTGCATGAGTCTATTATATGTGGTGTTACGCTTGTCATGGTGCATTTTTGATGGATTAAGGCTTAAATTCACTAGAAAACCATTCCGAAAGCAGTGAGTAGCAGTGAAGAGTTTCTCCACACAAGGAATTCTGGCTATTAGCGCATTTCAATGGATAGAGCTCCGAATTATCTTTCCAACGCAACTAGAATCGGGTCAATCGGAGTTCGGGAGTGAAAGTTATGGCCAAAACTGCGAGACCGTGCAGATCAACTTCGACCGACGGGATTTCGACTTCGACCGAGGTGGAAGATACGTGCATCGACCGACGCTGAGCCACCTCGATCGAAGTCAACAGATATATGGCGAGATTTGCTCAAATCGGATTTCCAGCCCTAGATATGATAGGATACACATCCCCCACTATAAATAGGCCTTAAATTCGAGTTTTATTCATCTCTGCACATCTTTTATCAACCTTTAGCATTGAGCACTCTTTATTTTCCAGAACGAAACTTTATTTTCTTGTAAGTCTTTCATGCTTTTTAATACTACCTCTGTCCCGCGCTATTAGTCCCATATGATTTCGGCACAGGAACCAATGTTTGTGAGTGTAGTGGAATTAATATTTTATTGATGAGTGTGAAAAAGTTTGCCATTTTAGGAAATGAGACTAATAGAGTGGGACAGACCAAAAAGGCAAATGGGACTAATAGAGTGGGACGGAGGGAGTAACATGTTTTGTTTTGGATTTCTATCTGCGATGAGTGACTAGAAACCCTAGTTGGTTCTAGGGTAACGAATATCAATCGAATGCATGTTTAATTGATTAACATTAAATTGTTTGGTTTTGAATTCCTGTTTGAATTATTAGGATCTAGAATTAATAAGATCAAGAGATAGAATTAATTCTTGGTTACAGTTGTTGATTGAAGGACTGAAAAGAGAAAATTGATAACAACAAAAGGATTTCAAATACAATTAACAATATGTCCTAGGGGAAGATAGTTATTGTAGGGTTTAATCTGAGAATTTATAAAAGGTTGATTAGTATTGTGTTTTTTAGGCCAACAAAGCATATACATTCACATACTAGTAACCTAGGCTATAATTGTCCGACCAAGAAGTTATAGTATATTAAGATTTCCTACCAAAGCAAGTTAATTGATTATGTGTATTTTGATTGATAGTTCGCTCTAGGATCTGTGTCTCTTTAAACTTGCTTTCAAAATCTTAAAATTTCTGTTTTGTCTCTTTAAATTCCAAAACTGAAAACCCCCTGAATTTCTGTTTACTTAAACAATAGATTCTAGAATTATGGCTAGTACATGAAATAATTTCGTTACACAATTCCCCTGGGTTCGACAACCTTAGGGTTAACTATAAATTTATTTGTCACTGTATCTACAATTAGTCTGTAGAATTTTACAGCGATCAAGGAACATCCTGAAACTTCTGAGAACCCAGCTGCTAGTGCTGAAGCTGTACCTGTGAAGAAGCCTAACTGGTTAAGAGATCATCCCAAAGAAGCCATCCTCGATGATATTGGAAATCCTGTTCGAACCAGACAAAACACATCACTGATGTCTTGCTTCTTATCTCAGATCGAACCAGTAAAGATTACAGATGCTCTTCAATCAATAGACTGGAT
This sequence comes from Plectranthus barbatus, assembly GCA_026898455.1. NCBI lineage: Eukaryota > Viridiplantae > Streptophyta > Magnoliopsida > Lamiales > Lamiaceae > Plectranthus > Plectranthus barbatus. The sequence goes on from JAPKLW010000015.1 coordinate 901,326, forward strand.
AAATGCGATGAAGGAAGAACTAAATGAGTTCACTCGCAACAATGTGTGGTATCTGGTGGATCGACCTACACATCAGTCTGTGATTGGTACCAAGTGGGTCTTCAAGAATTAGAGAGAAGAGGCCGGTACCATTGTTCAAAATAAGGCAAGACTGGTTGCAAAAGGATACGCACAATGTGAAGGGATAGACTTCGATGAGACATTTGCGCCAGTTGCCAGACTGGAAGCTATTCGACTATTCCTGGCGTATGCAGCCTACCACAACTTCACTGTTCTTCAGATGGATGTGAAGAGTGCGTTCCTCAATGACAAATTAAAGGAAGAAGTCAACGTTGAACAACCCCCATATTTCTAGCAAGGATATCAAGTGTACAAGCTGAGAAAAGCTTTATATGGATTAAAGCAAGCACTTAGAGCATGGTACGAAACTCTTTCACAGTTTCTGCTCAAAAGTGTATTTGAGAAGGGTGCTATAGATCGAACACTATTAAAAATAAAGGATGGAGAGGACATCCTACTTGTTCAGATCTATGTAGACGACATCATCTTCGGAAGCAAAAATACCAAGTTATGTGAGAAGTTTGCCCAGCTGATGCAGAATAAATTTCAGATGAGTATGATGGGCAAGATGACCTACTTTCTTGGCTTGCAAGTTGATCTATCTGACGAAGGGATCTTTATTAGTTAGAAGAAGTACACTCAAGACCTTATCAACAAATTTTGTCCAGAGAAGAAAAAGTCACTAAGGATTCCCATGAGCACCAGTTCTCATAACATGCTCGATGAAGAAGGAGAACCTATCAATCCAACAACCTATAGAGGAATAATTGGGTCACTACTAAATCTAACTGCCAGCCAACCTGATATTTCTTATGCCGTGGGTGTATGTGCAAGATTTCAGGCGAATCATAAGAAGTCACACATGGAAGCAGTAAAGAGTGTTGTAAGATACCTCAAGAGTACAGAGTCTCTAGGTATCTGGTATCCCAAAACTGATGGAATCATGTTAAATGGATTCTCTGATTAAGATTTTGGAGGCTGCAGAATTGACAGAAAGAGCACAAGTGGAACTTGTCAGTTTTTAGGACATAAACTGATTAGCTGGCTCAACAAGAAACATCATTCCGTGACTACATCAACCACAGAGGCAGAGTATGTAGCAGTAGCCAGCTGTCGTGCTCAAGTCCTTTGGATAAAGCAGGAGCTTAAGCATTATTGAATAGATACAGGATGTGTTCCTATCTACTGTGATAGCAACAGTGCAGTTTCAATCTCGAAGAATCCAGTTCTACATTCTAGGACAAAGCACATTGATATTCGTCATCATTTCATCCGAGATCACGTTGAGAAGGAGGATGTCTCGGTGGAATATATTAGAACTGAAGACCAGTTAGCAGATATATTCACACCGTTACCTGAAACTCGTTTGAAAGAGCTATGCATCAAACTAGGTCTTCTAGGGTTTGATGGAATCTTAAGAGAAGGAGATGATAATTGATTGTTACAAGCTATCAAACTGTACATGTTAGCGACAGTGATTAAGTCAGATACAGTTTGTTAATGTTTGTATTATGTTGAAGACACAGAGGAAATAAGAGCTCATTCATTAAAGATGGATACCAGGAGATAAGTCATCCTTACATTTTGACAACAGATAAAAAGAAACTGTTACATTAACTACCGTCTATCAAGGGATAAGTGCCCAATTGGTCGGACGAGAAGGGTAGTACTCAATCCCAACCAGACTTGAAGGACCATCCTTGAGATAAGGAATACTCTTCTCCAGCAGCTAGCTCAACTGCATGCCATAAGGAACAGTGGCACCTGGCAGATTTTGAAGGGTCATCTTCAGGCGATCAAAGATGAACCCTGCCCAGTCAACCTCTCCTTGCTGTTCAAACGCCATCATTGCTTTCCAGACAAGTGGCGTGAAGTTTGTTTCTTGGGGAGGATTGCAGACAACCATCTGGTTAACTATATCGAAGGACAACTTGCAGTTAGGCCTGAGGTATTCACTTGGAGCAGTCGGATGGAAACGGATGTTTCTTTCTCTCCATTCAGGCCATATGGACCACTCTGGTGTTGTCACTTTGTTTCGATAAGACATGACAGGTGTTCTTCTGCCATGACGAAATAACCCAAATTCTGCTGCAAAATAGTCTGCAGACCAGCGGAACTCCCTCCCGTTGACATTACTAAAAATCTTATCCTCAGTAACTGTGGAGTAATATGCAAACATCCTGAGAAACTCTTCGTGAAATTAGTGGGGCTCGATGTTTACATATCTGGCCAACCAACTCGCTCTCAGAAGACCCATCAACCATTGATCTATACACGGAGCTCTCCAATGATGTGCTTTAATTCCTATTCTATCAAGGATTTTATTTATTCGAATAGAGATCTTCCCAATCTCTTCCACGACGTTTGGTATCGTTTAAGCTGATAGAGAAGGAGGAGGAGAAAGCTCAGTGAAAGGATATTAGATATGTTAATTATCAAGGATGATGATGAAGATTATTTATGACCGAATTTTTTTTTGAAATATTTGAGGAGGATATCAAGTATCTTAAGGATACGACTTATTATGACACGAAATCCAAAGTCAATAGGAAATCATTCAATGCCCAACAACTATGGATAGCCACCCACGACAGAATGTGTGGCAAATAGGTCTGAAATTTACTAAGTCTAAAGGATTAGAGTCTGCAAGACACAAACCATTGAAGTACAGATTTCAGACTTTACATCATATCCTAGGACAAAATTCGCAAAAGATGCAAGTTACTTCAAGGATCTGTAGCAACTGTGATGTCCAAGGAATAAATACAAGTACACTCCAGATAGTTTCTCTTACAATAGAAACTGACTCTTAATATTTGAATAAGGAAGGGGGAATTCGTTAACTGATGAGAAGTACATTATACATTGTCTGATTTGTTACAATGGAAAAGGGGACAGTTCACCCCAAGCCTATGGAATTAAAAAAAACTACAATGGAAATGATTCAATGGAAGGCAGAGGAGATAAGTCGATAGGAAAATGCCGTGGCAGATAGAAATCTGAATTTAGGATGTTGGACTAGCCACCATGAGTGTACTCTGGAAATTGATGCTCAATAAGCCAACTCAGGTGCATTCCATATGGAACAGAGAGTAGGAAGATTCTCGAGTGCATATCTCACTTGATCAAAGGCGAAAGAAGCCCAGTCAACCTCAGCTTCGTCGTCAAAGGCCATCATCGCTTTCCACACTGGCGGGGAGATGTCTGTAACCCGTGAAAGATTTTCAACAATTATCTGATTAATAATATGAAATATCACTCGATATCTAGGCGATAGGTTCCTCGAAGAAACTGTAAGATGGAAGTCCACAAGAGTCTCTCTCCAATTCTGCCATGCGTACCACTTCGGTGCTGTCTGTTCTTTCAGATAGTCCATCAAAGGCCTCATACTATAAGGCAGTCCGAAACTAAGAGAGAAGGACTCTGGAGAGCAACATATCTCCTGCGCATGAAGGTTGGAGTGAATCTCATGACCCTCTGCCTCATAGCACTGGTCAGCAATAACCTTTAGCACATTGTCATGAAATTTGTAAGGCTGTCGAGTTACGAAAGACTCAAGCTGATTAGCCTTCAGATCGCTCATGACAGAGTTATGGATGAATGGAATCTCCCAGTACTCCACCACCAACCCAGTCGGGTTCAAGATTTTACCCCTCATTATCTCAATCTGAGCAGAAATTGCCATTTCCTTGAAGAAAGAAGTTATTTTAAGGATTGTATGAAAAAATGAGTTGAGTGTATTCTCATATTCGCAAGAAAAAGGTATTAATAGACACCATCTTCTGCCAAAGTCCAAGAAGAGCGATGATTCATAAATGCTGATGCGATGCTTCACAAACAAGTTCAAGATCTGAGACGTCATAAATGGATTATTTGATACTCACATGGATCAACCACTCATGAACACGTGGACGAGTAGACTATACGCCGAAGAGTGCAGAGATCAGTGATGAGGTCATGGTTCAAGAGTACGGTCTTTCAGAATTTTGTTTAAGGACGCGCGAAATCATAATATCATCAAACTGTCCTAACAGTTTTTGATGATTTACTAGTCTTCTTGTTTGACAGTTGAAAACTGTCAGAACAATTTTTCCAAAAGAAAGGATCAAAAGAAAACTGTCACCCCCCTCTAAAGGAAGATGTGAATTTTCTGATGCCGTCAGCTGATGAAAACTTTCAAAGAAAGCAATGTCAAGTCGTATTAGACGGAGACATGTAGTCATGATCACATGCTATGCATACGCCCCGACAGAATAGGAACACACGTCTCTGCGTCAGCCTTCATCACATAAAGCGAAAGTTCATCTCGATCGTGGGTCTAACTATAGCAAAACCTCGATTAAACTCCCCCCACGATCAATCATCACCCTAAATTGATTTCTGCAACCGCCTCCTCTCTAATTCATCTTGACTCTTCTCTCCATTAACATTGCTCCTAGATATTATGGGGAAGAGAAAGATTTTATCTGGCGAAGGTTCGAACGCATCAAGGAGATTAGGGAAAGGCGCACATGCTCAAGGAAGCACTCATAAGGAACTAAAGCGCCTATCGAATGATATAGTTGATGTTGCCGATCTCTCCAACAAGGACACCGAGTGAGTAAAGTTTTTAAAGAAAATATTCTAAATCTGAAAGAACTTGATTACTTTTGTTCAGATAAGCGACTTTACGACAGGCTGCACATAAAAGAAGCTTGTATAGTTTCTAGACTTACATCCTCATAAATTCAAGCCTCACCGCATCGCCAAATTCTACGAGACTGCCATCATTGACAAAAGTGGGAAATCCTTCAAAACCAAGGTCAACAAGATTCCTATTGTGATAAGTGCTGATAATATTCCCGAATTCTTCCACCTACCTAAATCTGGCGAAAACGTCGCCAACTACTTGAAGAATGATGATGGGGCAAGGGAGAGACATTGGAATGTTTGGAAGAAACCCGAGCATAAAGACATATTCCATTTACCTACAAGGGTTTCCAAATTGAGGTCGCATTACAAGTCCTTAAGTGAGATAACGCTTTGGATGCTCTACTGCGGAGCAGGATCATTTTCAGAACTAAGTCAACCAAAATACGTTGTTATGATGGTATTGGATGATGGTCCAGGTGGAAACTGGGCTGAATTTATTTTTGGGCGTATTCTTGAGAATGCTAGAAAGAATGAGACCATTCGAGAGACCAACAGATTCAAATCAGAAGTCGATTTTTGATTAAAAATTAGTTACTTAATAGAGCGATTGATCGGTCTTAGGGAAGAAGGTGAATACCTGGTCTCATCTGACTTCTTACCTTACAGTGGTAAGATTCATTGGAAAGGAGTAAAAGGAGGTGTTCGTGAACATCAACTGGACGAAAATGATGATTTGGAGGTAAATGTTATTGAAGATCACAACTGACAAGCTGCTACTAAGAGACCGGTACAAGTAAAAACTGTCTTGATGCGAACGATAAGTAAGAAAAGAAGGCGGTTAGTACTTACAAGTACATTGGAGGAAGATAGAGAAAGGAGCATGAAGGGCAAGCAAGTTGAAGGCCGTGAAGGAAATACAGGGGACAGAACAGTGACTATTGTGGACCTTGAAAGTCCGTCTCACTCACCAAGAGAATCCCCTCCTCGACAACCTTTCACTACCTCAACATCTTCTGGGAGCACAACTTCAAAAGTTCGACAACCATCACCCTTGCCACCTAAGCAGATCACTCAGATGGCCCCCGAGACACGGGGAATAGTTTCAGAAGTACCAGTTAAGGAAACTGTCAATCAGAATCTGCATGAGGAAGTTGTTGCCATTCAAGAGCCACCTTCGCAACCGATCATCATTGCACAAGTTGAGCCAGTTCAGAAAACTGCTACTATACCAGCTAAACGAACTGTCAAACAACTAACATTACCAGAACTCCTTACAAAAAGATTGCATCTTTCAGCCACTACAGCACGAACAACAGATGAAACACATCTCGAGTACGTTTGACGCAGGATGAATGAGAATCATGCAAAGCTTGTGAAGTTACAGAGTCTTCAAATATGGCTTAATGTACAGACCGATGAAATCCAACTGGAACTCCAAGAACTTGAAGATGTAGAAGCACAGGAGATGGAGAGACTACAGAAAGAGGAAGAAGAAAAACTCAGGAGAAAAGAGAAGGCTGACCTAACTCAAGCTATTCAATTGTCTCAAATCTTAACCTATACCATCACTGCTACTCATGCATTGGAGATTCTAGTTGTGAGAGCACTAGCTAAATGCTTCTTGCAAATTCAATTTGGTCGTCGCTGCCAACTTGTACAAGCTTACTCCAAAAGAAAAGCACTTCTAGCACTTGAAGAAGAACAAAAAATAAAGGAACTGAATGAGGAAGCCGAACGTAAGCAGCGACAAGAAGAGGAAACTGCTGAGCTTAAACAAAAGCAAGAAGTAGAAGCAGCAACTGAGCTCAAAAGGAAGCAAGAGGAAGAAGCTGCTGAGCTAAAACAAATGCAAGAGGTAGATGCAACAGCTGAACTCACGAGACATCAAGAGGAAGAAGCAGCAATTGCTGAGGAACATTGAAAGGCAGAAGAAGCGGTCGTTGCTGAAAAGGCAAAATATGATGCAGCAGCAATAGCAGCAAAGGACAAGGAGGAAGAAGCAGCTACAAGCATAGCCCCTCCTCCACCTAAGTTTTCCACTGCTACATCTCAGAGTCAAACCAATGAAGACTCTAGAGCACTCGCTATAGTTGAAGGAACTATGTCTCCCGATCCTATTTCTGTTGCTACAACTCTTTTACCCTATAATGCTCTATCACAAGAGATTGATCAGCGAATGGATCAGCGTATGGCAATTATGTTTGATCTTGTCAAAAAGGGGGAAGAGAGAAGGGATGAGACATTGAAGCTGTAGTTGAGATTGACAGATCGAAGGCGAGAAGAGGATCAGAGAAAGCGAGAAGAGGAACAGAGAAAATGAGAAGAGGAACATAGAAGGCGAGATGAGGATTATAAAACGCAAGAAGAAGAGCGCAGGAAGCGGGATGAAGATATAAAAATGATGTTGGAAGCACTAATAGCTTCAAGATAACAAGATTGGAAATACTTCTTAGAAGTAACCGCAGCTCTTAAGGGGCAAACTTGTCCGCTTCCCACAACTATCGCAGCCTCCTCAAAGCCAAAAGATGAAGATTCCTCGAATCAAGAAAGGGAGAATGACAAGAATCAAGACAAGCAAAAGGAGTAGTACAAAGGTGATGGATTATTTTTTTGTCTGTTTTGTATGTCTTCCTTTATTACCGCAGTTTTGAAGCTTTTCATGTACTTGTAATCGATCATATCTAGTGAAAAGTGAAAAACTGTTGGTTTGAAGACAAATACTCATTGTCTCTTACCTTGTTTCTTGATTTGCTGAATTCACATATTCTAGTGTGATTAGCAACCCTTCCTCTCTTATCGCTCTAAATTGATTGATCATTCATCGAGAATTATTATCCCATTAAGGGGGAAGATCATTTAGAGTAGGTTGAGTGTAGAAGAAGCACAATTTTGTGCAGTACTAGATAAACAAACTTTATAAACTCATATCAACTGCATCTTCTCATCGACTTAGATAGTTTTAGAGGTATGGTTTTGACAACATAAAAAGGGGGAAATTGTTAGGTGTTGATGTAGAAATCCCACCTTAAATTGATGTTTTGATGTGTCAAATCTATATACCAAACTCTAGGTCTTAGAGTTATTACCTCATGTAATCCTTGTATAGGATGATCAAGTTGTAATAGTTTAGGAAAAGAGAATTGTCAAAACTGTGGAACAGTTTCAATGAAGATGCCATTCAGACGAGATAACTGTCAAACATAAAAGACGAAGAGAGGCAGAGCAAAGCAAACGGTACGAAAAACTATGCAAATAGTTTTTCCTGTCAAGGCTTGGATATTCAAAGAAAACTGTGGATACAATGCTTACAAAGAAACTGTCGAGTGGTGCAAACAGTTTCAGACCAGGACAGTTTCGCGTCAAGGAATAAGTACATAGCAAGATGTCGATCAGTCGCAGAAGAACTCTAAGGAAGTCAATGATAAAAGACAGTCAAACACTCAGTTGCGACTGGCATACAACGTTGTTCGGCGTCTAATACATCAAGTACAAACTGCTCTGCAAATCAGGACAGTAATGCAGAAAAAGTAGAGAAGCAGATGAGTTTTTCAGAAAAGGATGGACTATGATTGAACATCCTTCAAAATGTCTCTACCGGCTATTTTCTGGTTTCCAACCTATAAGTAGCAGGAACAACAGAGACAAATAAACATTTGCACCTCTGAAAACCTTCGCATCTTTGAATCTCCGAAACATTTATACTTGCCTCTCTACTGAAACTAAAGCTCAAACCTTAAACGCTCTCAAGAGAGAAGACATTAATATCGTGGTTCATTTATTGAACACGAAGCATTCATTTCTTAGAGAATCCTTGGAGATTCACCGTGTGACCTCGAGTACACGAGGATTAAGTTTGCTGACTTAATCTACTGACTTGGTGTTCTTACTTTCAGAGAAAGAACATAGCAGTCTGATCTTGCAAAGGAAGATCAGGTTATTACGGGCAACTGCTAACTAGTGTAAGTTTTGGGAAGAACTCAACCATCCATTCTACCGAAGAAGAAAAAGGGAGGTTTGTCCTCAGTCCAACTTCGATGATTACCAGTTCACAAAGAAGACGCAGAGCCTTCGACGAACTGAAGAAGGAGTGAAGTACAACCACCTGGGCGAGTGATCCATTGTGCTATGGACGGAGGTCTCTACAACAATTAGATATAGATCATAAGGATTGTATCTTCATAACTTAGTGAATTTCCGGATCTGATATCCAAAGAGTGGATGTAGGACTTAAGTCTCCAAACCACAATAAATATCCTGTGTCATTTACAACTTTACTTACTTTACGCATTTAACAGTTTTCAACTTATATCTTGAAACCTTCAACACTTACCTTGAAAGTGTTAAAGTGTATAACTGTTAATTCTCTAACTGTAAACTGTTAATCTAAACTGCTGGATAACATAAACTGTGTTTCTGAAATTGTTACATAAAAACTGTGTTGATAAGAAACTAAACTGCCCGCGAATTAGAGTGTATTTAACTATTTTGATACTTTCACTGCACATTATACGTACTCTGATATGGGACCGACACCCATCATGCTCGTCTGGAAGTTGCTTTGCATCAGTTTGGCAAACTTTTCGCACATCTCCAAGTTTCAGCGTCCGAATATGATGTCGTCGACGTATATCTATACTAGAAGGATGTCTGATCCATCTTTGATTCTGAACAGAGTTGTGTCGATTTTGCCTTTCCGGAAACCATTCTTGAGGAGAAACTGAGACAAAGTCTCATACCAAGCTCTGGGTGCTTGCTTCAACCCATAAAGAGCTTTCCCCAATTTATAAACTTGGTTTCCTTCTTCAAAGCAAGGGGGCTGTTCCACATATACCTCATCTTTCAGCTCCCCATTCAGAAAGACACTCTTCACATCCATCTGGAAGACTATGAAGTTGTTGTGCGCTGCATAAGCAAGGAATAAGCGGATTGCTTCATGTCTGGCCACTGGAGCAAAGATTTCCTTGAAATCAATTCCTTCACATTGAGCATATCCCTTTTCTACCAGCCTTGCCTTATTTCTTATTATGTTCCCAGTTTCGTCTCTCTTATTTTTGAAGACCTATTTCATGCCAATAACTGACTGATGATTAGGTCGATTAACTAAGTACCAGACCTCATTTCACTTGAATTCAGCAAGTCCCTCTTGCATTGCATTGATCTAGTCATTTGATTTCAGAGCATCTCCAATTTTTTTCGGCTCTGACTCCTGAGATATGAAACAAGTCAGTAGCGCACTTCCTTGTCTCATGCGAACTGAGTTGGCAATATTCTCAAGCACGGCTTCCTCAGGATGGTTTCTTAACAATTTCGGCTTTTGGAGCTAGGTAACTTCAACAGGTTGGAACGAAATCTTCAAGATATGGCAGTACCGTCTACTCCTGATACTGGAACATGAATTAAGTCATTTTGACTGGAGTCTCCTTCTCCAATAATGACTTCCATATCCTGGTTTCCTTGATTTTCTTGAGACACATATGGTTGGACATCTTCTGGACGAGCATTTTCATCTTCAATAAGGTCAGCTTGAATTGGCGACTCTGTTCCAGTTTGACCTTCAAGCTGAGCTTGACTTTGATCTCCTGAAGTTCCCCCTTTATTGATGCCTAGGTGCATTGTCAATGAGCCAAAAGCTTTAGCTAGGTCGATTGCAGTACTGGCCTCATCAACGGAAACACTTGTGTGATCATCTACAAATTTTGTTTGAGAAAATTGATTTTGATATTCTTTATCAGTACACAGTTTCTAACACCCATTGTTGACAATAGGATCACCAAGATCCAGTTCATTCAAGGTTCTACGCACTAAAATAGACTTATCAAAAACAACAGAGCATGTTACTTCTAGAAGTCTGGTTATCTTGTTGAGTACTCTGTATCCCTTGTATGAAGGGTATCCATATCCAAACAACACTCCTTCATCAGCCTTGGGACTGAAAGTATTCAGTTTCAACATTCCATTGTTGTAGATGTAACATGGAGACCCAAAAGCACGAAGATGAGCTATAGAAGGCTTATGACCATTGAAGACTTCGTATGGGGTTTTGTGATTATGACTATTGATGGCGCATCTGTTCTGAGTATAACACGCCGTCATCAAGGCTTCTCCCCAGTAACCTTCTTTTAAGTCAGCTTCAGCAAGCATTGTCCTGACTGCCTCCTTGAGTGTCTTGTTTCTTCGTTCAATAAGGCCATTTTGTTGAGGCGTCCTAGGAGTTGGATTCTCATGAGCAATGCCAGCATCAGCACAGAAATCCATCAGTGGGCCATTGCAAAACTCAGTTCCGTTGTCAGATCTGATTCTTTTGACAGTGACTCCTTTGCTGTTTTGCACTTGAAGGATGAGCTCTAGAAGTTGGATCTTCACTTCATCCTTGCTCGTCAGCATCCTTACCCAAGTGTATCTGGAGTAGTCATAAGCCACAACTAGAGTGAATCTTTTTCGTCCAATGTTATACAGCTTGATTGGTCCAAATAGATCCATATGAAATAGTTCGAGGATCCTGTCCATGCTTGCTGTGATGGTTTGATTCTTGAATGAAGCTTTGGTTTGCTTTCCCATCTTGCATACTCTGCAGACACCTTCTTCTTTCTTGAAACTGACTTGTGGTAGGCCAGCCACAAGCTTGTGTTTAACAAGATGTCGGATTGACTGGAAATTCATATGGCTAAGTCTTTTATGCCATAGACAATTGACTCCTTCTTGGGATGAGCTAGTTGCGACAAGGCATGTGTCAGGCTTTCCGCTCTCCCAATCCACATAGTAGAGCCTACCTTTCTTTACACTTTTCAACACTGTCTCTTTCGAGTCTTTGTCATTGATCCAGCATTCTCCTTCGGTTAAAGTCACCTCATATCCAGACTGGATAAGCTAACTCACACTTAGTAGATTGTAGTTGAGGTTGGTGACCAAGGACACATCACTGATGATAATTCCATTGCTCTTCAAGCATCCTTTGCCGATTACTCTGCCTTTTGAAGCATCTCCAATGCTAACATGTGGTCCTCTTGTCATTTTTAGTTTTGAGAGAAGATTTTTGTCACCGGCCATGTGAGCTGAACATCCACTGTCCAAGATCCATGCTCTTTTCTTCTTTTTAAGTCGACCTTGGTAACCTTGTACCTGCATAACACATAAGGTTTGACACAAGGTACCCGTTTATGCGGGTCCTGTAGAGTTAGTGTTTTGGATCCATCCTTTAGGAGTCCATACTTGCTTCACCTTATATCTAGGTGTCACAAATTCCTCTACCTTTCTCTTCCTCTTTTAAAGATTTAAGCAGTTTATGTGCATGTTTGGAGAGAAGAGGTGAGTGTATGAAACCTGACCAGAAACTAAGTTTCTTGAAACTGAGTTTCTAGGAACTGACTTCCTTGAAACTAAGTTTTGGTTAGGTTCTCGGAAACTTAGTCCGGAGTGTGTGGCCTTCCTAGTCCTGAAATTAGAGAATTGGTTGGACTGAGACCTCGTTATAGATGTTCTTTCTATACGGATAAGTTCTCCTCTCATACGAGTTATGAGTTGGGAACCTCAAATTTCTACAGTTCAGAAATGAAACTGACTTTCTATAAAGTTTAGTTTTAGATGTTGAGGTGGGTTTTCTAATGTTATGATCATTCTATTTATCCCACTTCCTAGGTATGATGGGCTCCATCTCAGGTTTGTTTGACTTATAAGTCAAATCTTTTCTAAGATTGGGTTTAGAAGTTAGTTTGGAAACTTATTGTCCCCTTTTGTCCTGATTAGGCTTTAAGGAGTTCTTGTCCATGCTGACTACTCCTTTACCTAACAATTTGACTTCTAAATTGGAATTCTTTCTAAAGTGATGGTTCGAGACATTCCCAGTTTCGGAAGTAGAAGCCTGATTGCTGAAGTTATTCTCTATAAAGCCTAATCCTGACCTATCAGAAGAATGTCTTTGTAAACTTAGAGCTTCTGAAACTTTGCTAGTACTAGAGTAGAGTGAGCAGATAAGCTTTTTATCACTAGCAATTTTAAGTTTTTAAGATGCGCATTGTTCATAAATGGATTTAAACAATTCAAGTAATGTAGAATGCTTTTCTCTAAGTTTAGCTAGATGTTCACTTACTGACTTTGATCCTTAGATCTCCTCAGTCAGTTTTGAAACTTTCAGTTTTAGTGAAACATTTTCACATGTCAAGACATTTTTTAACTCATAAAACTTAGCAAATTCTCTATTCAATGTTTCAAGAGTAACATCCTCTAAATCTGAGCAATAGGATTCAGAGTTGTCTTCTATGCATGCTATAGGAATAGAAACTGAGTTACGAATGTGTACTAAAGTATTAGACTCTGTTTTAGTTTTTTCCTCTTCTCCGAGCTTGCCATCAACACCAGAAAGGCTTCCTCAACTGCCTCATCATCTGATGTGCATTAGCCATCGTCATTGTCTGAGATGTCTGGCACCTCAGTTCTGGTAAGCATGGCCTTTGCAAACGCTCTGAAGGCTTCTTCTCGAACACCCTCTTCAAGCGCTCCCTTTCCACATTGGAAACTAGTGGGCACTTGATAAGCTCGTTTTTCTACTCTCTTATCGCATTGTTTTTCCTTTCTTTTATGTATTTTAGTACATTTTATTGAATACATTGAGCATGAGTGTATATTAGAGGGTATTATGCCTGCCATGGTAAGATTTCGCAGGTTTTAGGCCAAATCCAATGGAGAACCCGTACCGAAAGCAGCAGATGTTCAAAGAAACAGTTACAAATTCTTCCACCGATTGAATCTGAGCAAATAGAGCACGGCATTTGAAAGATCTTTGAGTTAGCTTTCCAACGCAACTGGAACCGGATCAATTGTTGTTCGGATGCGAAAGTTATGGCCAAAACTGTGAGATTGCGCAGAAGGGTCGGAAGCGGTGAAAACGTCTCTGTTTCGACCAAAATCAAAGCCATCTCGGCCGGGCCGAATCCTCCATCTCGGCCGTGGCAAGGGCCATCTCGGCCGAGACAGACTGTTTTGGTGAGATTTTGCGAGATTTTCACATATTTTGGGCGAGAATTGCTTGGGGAACAAGATATACATCAATTTGGAAGCAATAAATCATACCTTTTGAAGATATGCATCCAAGGCCTCAACCCTATTACTATATAAACTCTTCAATAGCTCAGAATTATTAGCCCCCTTTGAGTTTTGAAAAACCTTCTTTTTAGTTTTTATCTTCTCCCCCCTTTACAGTTTTTACATCTTTATTTTCTGTTTTCTTTAGAATTCCTCTTTACTTTTTGTTGAACCTTTACTTTTTAATGCAATTTTTATTTTTACCTGCAAAGTTTATCTTTAATATGTTAGGCTAGAACCCTAAACAGGTTCTAGGGTTTCTCCTTCTGTGATACATGTTTTGATTCAATAATTCAAACCCTTTTATTGGTTTAAACTCTTTGATTTTATTTCAAATCTATTTTCAATTGAAGGATCGAGAGATGAAGATTAGAATAGGTTTTAGTTATTAATTGAAGGACCGAGAGGTGAAAATTGATAATAGGAAGTGAGAGTTTAATACTTTTGATTTTCTGTCCGACCAAGAAGAATTCAATTGTAGCAAAAATCTGATTTTTATTGAGATTGATTAACTTGTGTTTTTGAGACCGAGAGGAGATAATCACTAGTTAATAATATAGGTTTTAATTGCCCGACCAAGGAATTAATTCCACATTAATAGATTTTCCACCAAAATTGTCTTTTATGGGTTTGAATATTTGTTTCTTGCATGTTGATCAGATTGGTAGATTTCCCTAGAATCTGTGATTTTAATATTTGAATCTCTCTCTTTAATTATTTGTTTTGAAAAAACCAAAACCCCAAAAATTGATTTGCCCAAACAAAAGATCTGAAAATTATATCCAGTACATGATTTTCCCTCGTTGCACTATCCTTGTGGGATCGACCAACCCTTGGGTTGTTTATAAATTTATTTGCCCTTTGCTATAATTTGTATGCAGATTTAGCATCGATCAAATTGGCGCCATTGCCGGGGATAGTCAGACGGCGAGTCATTACTGGAAAGTTGAAGAACTTCTGGATTGGGTTGTACTCTTTCTTTTTATTTTCGAGTTAGTATTATTTTTCTTTGTTTTGGGGTCTGTCGCTGTGTTTTCCATTCGCGTGAGTTTTTCTGAGTCGCGTCTGTCTCGGCCGAGGTGAGTCCCACCACGGTCGAGACAAATTCTCCATCCCGGCCGAGTTGAGTCACAAACCAGCCGAGATGAAAACTTCCATCAAGGTCGAGATACGTATTATCACGGCCGGGACAGCCTAATCTTTTCCTCATTTTCTGTGCAGGTGCATGAACACACGGAGCAAAGGGAAGACACTCGAGCCCGTTATACCAGAGATCGAAGCTGCCTGCAGAAACATTAGAAAGAGAGGAAAAAGACTGAACTTTGAGATGGAAGCGAATCAAGAAGCCCCTCTGCAGAACATGACACCGGAGGAGCAGAGGCAGTTTGTGAATGAGGTGCAGCAACTGAGGGCGCAACTTCTTGCAGCCCAAGCTACCCAAGCCGAGCAAGCCGCAAGACTGGTGGAACTGAATGAAAGGCAGGTCATAGTGCCACAGAGGTCTATTCTAGACCGATTTTTACCACAGCAGGAGGAAGCAGGATTCAGGGTTGGCATCAACGCTAACAATTTTGAGCTGCACACAGGGCTGATACAGATGGTGCAGCAGAACCAGTTTGGGGGGAGAGCCGTAGAGGATCCGTATGCCCACCTCAACCAATTCATAGAGGTGTGCGACACGATAAAGCAGAATGGAGTCCCCCAGACGTCATCAGGATGAGACTGTTCTCGTTCTCACTCAGAGATGAGGCGCGGTCTTGGTAAGCTGGGCTTGATAAAAGCCAAATTGGGACATGGGAGGAGCTGCGAGCAGCATTCCTCACCAACTACTTCCCACCGAGCCTGTTGCTGAAAAGGAAAGCTGCTATCACCACATTCAAGCAGCTCTATGATGAGTCACTGCATGAAGCCTGGAAGAGGTACAAGGAGCTCCTGCGACTCTGCCCTGGACATGGAATTGATCTCGAGATGCAGGTCTGCCACTTCTATGAAGGTCTGAATCCTCACATGAAAGAATTGGTGGAGCAGAAAGTATGAGGCTTCTAGCAGACATGGCCCTGAACAGCCACCAATGGCCTACTGAGAGACAAATTCCAGTCAAAGCTGTTGAGGCCAAGACATAATTCGATGTGGTCGCGGAGGTGAAGAAGCTCCGAGAGGAAATTGAGAAGCTGGGGACCACAAAGGTTGCTGCCAATCCTACTGAGCCGAGCATGGCTATTGTTCCAGTGGAAGCTGACTACATCAACCGAGGAGCAAGCAGTTTATCTGGAGCTGCAGGAACGGAGGTAAACTATATTGGAGGTGGTTATCACAATAACTACCGAGGTAATCAGGGGTATCACTATAACCATGGGCGATCTCACCCTAGTTTTTCATATGCTAACCCCATTGCTGCAGAACACCCTCCCCCTGGTTTTGATGTAGGTACTGGAGGAGAAATCGTGGAGAAAAAGCAGTCTGTGCTGGAAGAGACACTGGAAAAATTTATAAAGAGCTCAGACAACAGATTCGGCAAGGTGGAGAACGAAGTCAAAGGGATGGCCAACCATATGCAGTTGATGACAAAGCACCTGCAGATTATGGACACCCAGTTGAGTCAGATTGCCGCTACCTTGGGAAATCAGCACAAGCCGGGCCAACTTCCGAGCATGACAGAGACAAATCCAGCAAAGGCAAAGCCAGTCAATGCCATATCGCTGCGATCTGGAAGGGAGTATGAAGGCCCGAGCAACCCGAAAAGAGAAGAAGTTGAAACAGGGGAGGAGAATCCCGAGCTGAACACCTCTATCTTGGCCGAGATGACACCCATTTCGGTCGAGGCAGAAGAAAGCAGGACGGCCGTGGCAGAAGCTAGCCCGGCCGAGACAGAAGATGCGATCCCGGCCGAGACACGCCAGACACGGCCGGGGCAGATGGGAAGCAGGACGGCCGAGATAGAGCCATCCCGGTCGAAACAGAAGGCCAAGCAGGGCGAGAAGGAAAAAGAGAAAGAAAGAAAAACTGATCCGGTGCCTCCAATGCCTTTCCCACAGCGATTCGCAAAGAAAAAAGAGGACTCTAAATTCAATAATTTTGTTGAAAATCTTAAAAAGGTGAACATTAACATACCTCTTGTTGAAGCTCTCAGGGAGATATCGGGATACATGAAATTCCTAAGGAGGCTGATGAGCGAGAAGAAGCAGTTCGTGGAAAACGAAACTGTAAAGATCCATGAGGAATGCAGCCTACTCCTACAGAAGCAGATCCCGATCAAGAGGTCTGACCCAGGGTGCTTCTCGAAACCTATCGAGATCGGAGGCAAAGAGTTCCAGAATGTGCTGTGTGACACCGGGGCAAGCATCAACCTGATGCCCTTGTCCATCTACAAGAAGCTGGAAATCGGAGAGATGAGGACGACTACAATTACCCTCCAGATGGCGGACCGATCTGTGTCCAAGCCTAAAGGTATCATAGAAGATGTTCTTATACGTGTTGGCCATTTAATCTTCCCTGCAGATTTCGTCATCCATGACATGAAGGAAGATGCCAACACTCCAATGATCCTGGGAAGAGAGTTCCTAGACACAGCTGGTGTCTTGATCGACTGCAAGAAGAGGGAGATCACACTGAGAGCGAATGAAGAGTCTGTAACCTTCTGCATAGATAAGAACAAGAGGAAAGGGGAGTGCAACCGGATCACTACTGCTGAAGAAGAAGAAGAAGAGCAAGAAGGAGACGAGACACCGGAGGAAGAAGAAGAAGCTATTCGGTGGGAACGAGGAAACGAGTCAGTGAAATCAGCAATTAAGCTGCCTCCTTCCGAGTATACCACCGTCATTCAGAACCGGAAAGTCTACATGATAGATTCAAGGGGTCGACGAGTCTGGACTTGACCGCCTTGGTGAGCTGGAAGCTGAGTCGAGCCACGACGGTAAATAAGGCACTGAATGGGAGTTAACCCATTGTGTTTTCAATTTTTCCCGTTTCTGTTTAGTTTTTTTGTTTTCTTTTGTTTATCACTGTTACTTCACTTTTATTTTCTTTTGAAAAAAAATCGAAGTCCGTCACGGCCAAGGCAGAGCTTGCCACGGCCGAGACAGAGGACCGAGACGTGGGATACTTTGACCGAGACAGAGGTCGACAAGAAGGCTCCATCCCGGCCGAGATAGGAGTGCCAACAGCCAAAATCCACGCCGGTCAAAGTCTGAAGAAGGATAAAAAGTTGGTGTCTGAGGCCAACAATTGAGGTACAGTTTCGAATTATGAATCTGATTCCCAAACTTATTCTCTCTGACTTTCGAATAAGTTTGGGGGGATGAAGATTTAAGGGTTTTGAAACTCCTTTCTATCTTTTATTTGCTTTATTTAAATTTCTGCATGAATAAAATTTTTGAATAAAACGCGAGATTGTGGGAACTTGAGCATGTTTGAACCCTAGGACAAGAATGCGAGATTAGAATTGATTGACTTTAGTTTGCGTTGATTGTGATAGTGGTCGAGTATGCCTATGAATGTGAATACCACATGACTACTTGTTTTGATACTTGCGTTGGCATGAGATAGATGATGATTTGATGTTTAATGTGGAAGAAAAATTGTCCTAAGTGTGAGTTTTTGAGCCTGAAATTCGATTGTGAGTGTGTCTGCAATTTTGAGTTTCTCTAGAACTTGCTCTGTTTCTCTTTCAAGACTGCTAGTGTGCACAGGTTTAGGAAGTGATTTTAGGCCATCTTTGTTTAGCCTATTTTCCCATACACTGTCCTAATTAAATGTTATCCCTAGTCAGCCCTTTTGAGCCTATGATATTTTCTTTCTTTGTCTATGAGTTGGAAATAAATAGGGGAATCAACTCTTGTCTATGAGAGTGGGTTGGGATTTGTTTGAGAAGGATAAGACATTATTAGAATGGTAAAAGCAAAAGATAAGGTTGGGCTCTAGAAAAAAAAATGTGCTTATGTGTTTGTTAATCCTTATAAGCTCAGAGGTATAATCAAAATTGTTTAAGAGCATAAAAGGATATGTGTGAAAAAGAAAAAAAAGAGAGAAAAAAGAAATAAAAGAGCCATGGTTTGTGTTGAAAATCTAAGGAGTTGGGTAGATATTGATAGATAGTGGATTAAGATTGATAAGGTGGATGCACTGAAATTGATTTTTAGTCACTTGACCAAATATTTCCCTACCCTTCACAAAAGCCTACATTACAACCTTGAGTAAAGTCCTTTCTGATCTTAGACTTGTGTGCACATATTTGCAGTGGAGATTGAGATTATTTGCTAGACTATGGTAGAACTTGATTTTCATGACTTGTGTGTGATCTCATAATTATCCTAAACACTTGAGTGAATGAGCGAAACACTTCCCATGTGAGTCTTCCATAGTTTACAGATTTTCTGATTCTTTCAAAAGTGCTGATGTCTAGTGGATTTACGAGTTTGAATGTGATGAATCTTGTGAGGCATTGCACTACTCCTCTACTTGAACTTTTGATTCTTTCTTTTGTTGATTGAGGACAATCAAGTGTTTAATTTTGGGGGGTTTGATAAGCTCGTTTTTCTACTCTCTTATCGCATTGTTTTTCCTTTCTTTTATGTATTTTAGTACGTTTTCTTGAATAAACTGAGCATGAGTGTATATTAGAGGGTATTATGCTTGCCATGGTAAGATTTCGCAGGTTTTAGGCCAAATCCAATGGAGAACCCGTACTGAAAGCAGCAGATGTTCAAAGAAACAGTCACAAATTATTCCACCGATGGAATCTGAGCTAATGAATCATAGCATTTGAAAGATCTTTGAGTTAGCTTTCCAACGCAACTGGAATCGGATCAATCGGAGTTTGGATGCAAAAGTTATGGCCAAAACCGTGAGACTGCGCAGAAGGGTCGGAAGTGGCGAAAACGTCTCTGTTTCGACCGAAATCAAAGCCATCTCGGCCGGGCCGAATCCTCCATCTCGGCCGTGGCAAGGTCCATCTCGGCCGAGACAGACTATTTTGGCAAGATTTTGCGAGATTTTCACATATTTTGGGCGAGAATTGCTTGGGGAACAAGATATACATCAATTTGGAAGCAATAAATCGTACCTTTTGAAGATATGCATCCAAGGCCTCAACCCAACTACTATATAAACTCTTCAATAGCTTAGAATTATTAGCCCCCTTTGAAGATATGCATCCAAGGCCTGCAAAGTTTATCTTTAATATGTTAGGCTAGAACCCTAAACATGTTCTAGGGTTTCTCCTTTTGTGATACATGTTTTGATTCAATAATTCAAACCCTTTTATTGGTTTAAACTCTTTGATTTTATTTCAAATCTATTTTTAATTGAAGGATCGAGAGATGAAGATTGGAATAGGTTTTAGTTATTAATTGAAGGACCGAGAGGTGAAAATTGATAATAGGAAGTGAGAGTTTAATACTTTTGATTTTCTGTCCGACCAAGAAGAATTCAATTGTAGGAAAAATCTGATTTTTATTGAGATTGATTAACTTGTGTTTTTTGAGACCGAGAGGAGATAATCACTAATTAATAATCTAGGTTTTAATTGCCCGACCAAGGAATTAATTCCACATTAATAGATTTTCCACCAAAATTGTCTTTTATGGGTTTTTATATTTGTTTCTTGCATGTTGATCAGATTGGTAGATTTCCCTAGAATCTGTGCTTTGAATATTTGAATCTCTCTCTTTAATTATTTGTTTTGAAAAGACCAAAACCCCAAAAATTGATTTGCCCAAACAGAAGATCTGAAAACCATATCCAGTACATGATTTTCCCTCGTTGCACTATCCTTGTGGGATCGACCAACCCTTGGGTTGTTTATAAATTTATTTGCCCTTTGCTATAATTTGTATGCAGATTTAGCATCGATCAGCACTCGTGCTTGAGGTGATCCAGAGAGTTGCATTCAAAACAACTTCTGGGAGGTCTTTCACTAAACTTCAGTTCACTGGACTGTGAACATTCCTTATTGGATTTGGCTTTCTCAAAAAATTTTGTCAGCTTCCTCATCTGCTCCTCAAGCTCTTCAATTGAGCTCTCTTCCTCCTTCTTCTGAAAGGAAGGTGTCGGTGCTGACTTTGATGTAGACGTCAATCCGGAAGATCTGTTAGCTTGGTAAGGCTTTTGAGGCCTTCTCTTGAACTCCCTTTTTGCAAAAAAGGCAGCATCTCCTTCTTGATGTGTGCTGACACTTTGCACTACTTCATTTCTATTCGCCATTTGGATGTCCCATTCGTGGGCTTGGAGCTGGGTAAACGCATCCTTGGTTTTCATCTTGGAGAGATCCTTTTCCTTCAAGCTGCTGGCTTTGACGAACCAGTCCTCCTAGGGCATGTTGTAGGGAATTTTTGCATTCATATTAGCAACTTCATATGTTCTCCCCAAGTTCTTCAGCTTGCAGATAATCGCATTGAATCTAGCTTCCAATGATTTGACACTTTCACCAGGAAGCATTAGAAAATATTCATACTTATCCGCACAATTTTGAAGCTTGTTCCGCTTCATCTGAGTTGTTTCTTGACTAAGTGAGCTAAGAAATTCCCACATCGTTTTGGCGTTATTGTGCTTTAAGGCTTCAACAACCAGTGGCTCTGGTAAGGATTGTAAGATGAGCTCCATGGCCACTGCATCCTAATAAAACGAACTCTGTCGTCGTTTGTCCACTCTGCATAAGTCTTCTCCACTATCTCCTGACCTTCTGCTCCTCCGAGCTGAGTATTCACCTTGGTGATCATTTGTGGTCCAGTAGATAGAACCTCTGTCATTTCTGGGTGGACATTCTTCAACATGATCAACGAGCGTTTCTTTCATATCTTAAAATTTTCTGATGAGTACATTGGAAGCTTTGTAATCAGAGCCATCTCTGTGTACCTGAGCTTAAACACACAAAACAGAAACCAAGTGCAGAAAACAGAGATCTGGTCCTAAGTGACTCAACACAACTGTAGTCTGTAAGAACCTTGGTGCGTGATACAAACTTGTTGGTCCCGAAATCGGAGTGCAAACTGTGCAACGGAAGGTTTGTGTATGCAGCGGAAGTATAAAATGACAGTTGCACTAGTTTGTTTAAACAAAGTATAATCAATTTTGTGTTTGGAAAGTTTAAGCTTAAATCTCTGTTTTACCTTAAGTCAGTTACACAAAATATATGCTTCAATACTTTGATAAGTATTGAAGGTCTCAAGAGTCAGTTTGTGAAACAGAAAAACAGAGCAAGTATGTTAGAAAGTAGTAAACATCACACAGAGATTTATAGTGGTTCGGACTTCAATATCCTACATCCACTCTTCGGACCCAATGTCTGGATAATTCACTAAGTAAATACAAGCCTCCTTATGATCTATACACAGTCTGTGGCACCTTCGTCCTCCGGTCAGCTGTGGCACTCACCTAGGAACTCCTTGTAGACCCAGTCCTCATGTTGAAGTGGGGACGCACCCTGCGGCTTCCTTCCTGGTGGTTGGATGTTTACTAATTCGTCCAGAATGGTTGGATGTTTATACGTTCTACCAAGAACTTAGGTAGTTGGCATACGCCCGTGAGAATCAGAATCCCAGACTAGGAAACTGACTGTTATGAATATATCTCAGAGAGATATATTCACCAATAAGAGCTTCAGCCTCGTGCTAGAAGAATTTTACACGGTGGGTAACTTGAGTCGGACACTCAAGTCTCGTGTTAAAAAACATGGAAACTCAGAGAGTTTTAGCAGAGAGAGATGACATGAAAATGCCCTTTGTCATCTTAAGACTTTCAGATTTTGAATTCTCTTCAGGTAACCGTTTAAGGTTGAGAGGGCAGGCCTTTATATAGAGGATGACCTTTGGCATTTTGAATTTCTATCCGTTACACACATAAATACAGACGTTAGACTCATGGATTATATTGTCCAATCGTAGTTCATGCCTTAATTCTTCTTTCTGCTTAGCCCTGCGTCAGTGTACTATACACTAACTTTATTTCAGACTCCTTTTCGGCCCGAGGAACCCAGTTTGGATAACCTCGTACTGACCACGGTCAGTACGGTAAATCCTCATACTGACTCTTCACAGCTAGTATGGAAAATGCCCTCATATTGATTTCTCCGGATCAATATTGAAATCACTTAAACTGACTTCTCCTTAGTCAATTCAGGAAAACCCTCATACTGACTTCTCCTGGTCAGTATGAATAGACCTTAAACTGAGAGCTCCAACACAGTTATTGGTCAAGGCTAGGCATGATGAAAGTCAGTTCTTGAACATTCTCCATTGCTCGGTCTTCAGCCTAAGTTCTATTACCACTCGATTGATCCTATACAAGGATTACCATTTAGAACTCTAAAAACTAGAAAAACTGACTAAGATGGCTAACATTCTTTGACCCACTAAAATATCAAAAAGTAAGGAAGGATTTCTCTAACAAGAATCCTTACAAATTTGGATGGCCGAGATTGGTTCTTATATTCACATGGTAAGAGGAGTTCCCATATAATCACTCGCATATATATATATATATATATATATATATATAGGGAGCGGATCCAGTGAGAAAACTCTTAACGTGAGAAAGTGAGAAAGATGCTTGATTGCATTCACGACATTGCTTGATTGTATTCAGGTCGTTGCTTGATTGCAATGTTACTTGATTGTGCTTTAGTTGTCGCTTGATTATTTTGTTGCTTGATTGTATTTTAGTTCTTGCTTGATTCAATATCAACCATTGATTTTTTTAGATCTGATGGACATGATTCAATCTTTTTTCTCACATGGGGATTTTTTTTTACATGATCCCTCCTCTATATATATATATATATATGATCATATGAGAATAGTTGTTAACGTGAGAACATGAGAACAGATAATGTAGTAATTTTAAGATGAAATGAACAAAACTGAAGATAATAGTGAACAATACTATAGAAAAATTGAAGTCTAAAAAGTACAATGAAGGAAATCGAAGATAAAATGGAAGATAAAATGAAAATGAAGTATTTTGTGGTTAAAATGAAGTATTTCTTGAATGAATGATTTTGATGTTAAAATGAAGTATAGTGAGGATATTATGTAGTATTCTCATATTGTTAATCCCTGATCAGAGTACGAATAATTGTGCAGCGGAAGTTTTTACAAGCAGTTGCACTCTAAAACTAGGGGTCAGTTTCCCAGTTTCCGTTTCATAAAAATTGTGATTAGCCGACAGTTTAATTAGTCAGTTTACAGATATACACTTCAACACTTTAGAGAAGTGGTGAAGGTTTCAAAACTCAGTTGAAAAATTGTGTAATGAGAAAAATAAACAAAAACTGTAAATGAGACAGGATATTATAGTGGTTCGGATCCTTAAGTCCTATGTCCACTATTCAGAAATTAATTTGGTAATCCACTATGTAATGAAGTATACACTCCTCACGATCTATAGCCAATCACCACAAAAACCACCGTTCTCAGTCAACTGGATCACTCGCCCAGGTAGATGATCTTCACTTCTTCTTCAGTTCTTCGAAGCCAGATAACACCTCGAAGTCTTCTCAGAACTGGTAGTCTACGGAAATGGATTGAGGACAAACCTCCCTTCTCCTTCTCCGGTGGATGGATGATTAAGTTCTTCTTAGAATGCTCAAGAGTCGGCAATAGCCCGTAAGAACCTTTTCATTGATAGAGAACCAGGCTTCTATGTTCTCACTTAAAAAGTAAGAACACCAAAGAAAGACTAAGTCGAATAGACTCGATCCTCTTGTACTCAAGGTCACACGGTGAATTACAGATGATTCAGTAAGTGCACGAAGGCCTCGTGTTCACAGATTGGCACACGGAGTGAATGTCGTTTGCTTGAGAGCTTTAAATGCGATGAACTTTAAATCTGGCAAAGTTATAGCTTTTTTAATGAATCAGAGTTTCAAAAGTTATTACTCCGGTCCTTCTGCTATTATAGTTGAATTTTTGAAAGTAGCCGGTAGAGAAAACTGGAATGATGTCCAATCAAAAGCCATTCTTTTCTGTTGTAGCAGACCTGCTCCTCTGCCTAGTCTGAACGCTACCATGCTTTTGCAGAGACAATTTTGTCTTGTTGTGTAAGACTCGAACAATGTTGTACTGCAGTCATAACTGAGTATATCTTTGTTCCTTATCATTGAGTCTTCAATGCTCTTTATGACTGCTAGGCTCCTTGCTTTTCACGTGTTTCTTTCAGTGTGAATTTGTGCTGGTCTAAAACTGTGAGCGCCTCTCGACAATTTCTCTATAAAAACTGTGTGCACAGTTTTCATCGCTATTGCTTCCTTGACAGTTTAGAATTATCTGCACAGTTTTCTCAACATATTGCTCCTTGAACTGTCTTCATAGTTTTCTTCGCATATAGCTTCTTGAACTGTCTTCACAATTTTCTTCGGTCCTTCTCTTCGGACAGTTCTATATTCAAAAAATGTTCCAAAGCTTTTGGCAGTTTGCCTCTCCCGAACTATTACGACTCGATTATCCTATATAAGGATTACATGAAGTAATAACTCTAAGGACTAAACCTTGGTATACAATTTTGACACATCAAAACATCAAATTAAAGGTGGGATTTTTACATCAACACCGAACAATTTCCCCCTTTTTGATGTTGTCAAAACTATACCATCTATGTAGAAATAAGGATGTGGTTGCTTTGAGTATACAAGGTATGAAATTCTAACATTACTCAGAACTGTGCTACCTCTAAACTTTACCTACTCTAATTGATCTTCCCCCTGAATCAGAGAGATATTACTCGATTAATATAAATCTAATTAGAGCGAGAAGCAATGTGCTGATCATATTGGAATATGTGAATTCGGCTAAAATAAGTATCTAAGGTAAGAGACAATGAGAAGTTGTCTTCAAACCAACAATTTTTAACCTTTCATTATATGTGAGATCATTACAATACATGGAAAGCGAAAAACTGCAACAAAAGATACTAAAGAAATACAATGCATCATTACTCCTTGGATTTTTCTTTGTCCATTGATTTTTCTGGAGTGGAGGAGGATGAAGATCCAGTTTGCTTGGCCAGGCTCCTTGCCATTTCCTTTATTAGTCTCATATGTTCTTACCTAGCCTCCTTCATCATCTGCATCTGCATCTGCATCCGCATTTGCTCATCTCTCATCTCTTCACCCTTTTTGACAATATTAATAAGAGTGGCCATGGATGTCTGGACTTGTTGGCTCACTGCTTGGTTGATTGCATCTTGTACAACATCAGTAAGGTCAAGGTGGGAACTCCAACTGAGATTGGATTAGGAGATAGGGTTTTCGGAGAACCAACTGTCTGTTCAGCAAAAAGTACCAGTTCCCGTGAGACTCCCTGAGTGGCAGTTACTACTGCCATTTACAGTGCATGAGATTGAGCAGTTTCAGTTTTTGCTTCCTCCCTTCTTTTTTTGTTCAGCGGCAGCCTCGACCTCATGCCTTGCCCTTTCTGCTTCAGTTGCTGCAGTTTCGGCCTCCTGTCGTTCTCTTTCTACTTTTGCTCCTCTTCTTTCTTCTTCTGCTCAACAACTTCAATTTCCTCTGCTCAGCAGCCCTTTCTTGCCTTTGCTTCTCTTCCTCGTCTTCACGAATTTTCTGAGCTTTCTTGGCAAAATATTCCTCATCTGATTTGACTCATTGTATGATCTGAAGCTGTTTTAGGAAGAAATCCCGCAGTGTGCGCTCACAAATGAGTTCGAGGGCCCGCTCGGCAGTTTCTTGAATAGTTAGTATGTGTGAGAGTTTGATAGCTTGTGCCAGAGCAGCTTCTTCTTCTTTCCTCTGTTTTTCTTCTTCTTCCTTCCTCAACTTTTCAATATCCCTCTCTTTCTCTTCCTCAAGCTGAGAGAGATTCCTTCTGAACCTTTGAGCTTTGGCAGTTAATTTTTGTTGAAGAACATGCAGTCTCTCCAGGCCAGCGAGGTATTAATCTATCTTTCTTAGGATGCGCTCCAGAGTAGACTCGTCTCTGTCTTCAGTATCAATTTCTTCTGGAATGTCATCCTGATCAGTTCCCCCTATTTCCATGAAGGGAATTTCACCTTGCTCTGCTACCTGAGTGGATGCCTCTTGCTCATTTGAGTCATCTGATGCAGTTTGACCATCCTTCGGGTGTTCTTGTCTCTGAGATGTGGTTTTCTCAGAATCTGATGAACTGCACTCCATCTCAAGAATATCTACCCTGTCATCAGTTGGTTGAAATCCAAGAGCCTCAAGATGCAGGTGATTGAAAGCTTCAGCAAATAGGATATCATCATTATGAGCTGTCTCATGTGGTTGTGATGATTGACCAGCTCCTTCAACTGTATCAGAGAAGTGCAGTTTTCTGACAACGTCTATCATAGATACCTCAAAGTTTGCACCTTTCCCTTTCTTGACACGTTGTAATCCTTCTTCCAGGTTTGTTTCTATCTGCTTTCTTTTCTTCTTCTTCTTCCTTTTTGCATGTTCCTCTCGGGTTTTGAACAAAATAGTTTTCTTCTTGGGTTGAACTAAGGCGGCGGTTCTTGTAGGCTTTCTGGCACTGTCAGCAGTTTGAACTAGGGGTATTACGGCGAGACTCTCGACCATCTCAGGATCGACCAACTTGTTATCAAAACTGTCCTGCCCATCATCATCCTCATTGTCTCCATCATCACCATCGTTTTTTTGGATTGAGCGGTAGACGGGATTCCTCGGAGGAATGAAATCGGATGGCAGAAGGTCTTTTCCCTTTAGTTGAAGACCAAGCAGTTGCTCAATAAAATAACTTACCTTCAGTCTGATACGTGCGTAAAATGACCCATATTTCGATGTGTGCGCATGCTTGTTTGTGGCTATTTTACTCCCATATCATATGTTTTTGTCGTATTTTGGTTGTGTTTTTGTGTTTTTGTGTTTTGAATGTTGTAGGATAGGTTTTGGGCATAAACGAGCATTTTTGGTGGAGTTTTGGAGGAAAATCGCACGTGTTTTGAGTTTGGAGGCATCGACTGGCCGAGCAGAGCAGGACCGGCCGAGCCAAGCTGGACAGAGAGCTCGACCGGCCGAGCAGAGCAGGATCGGCCGAGCGAGGCCGGACAGAGGGCTCGATCGGCCGAGCCAATTTGGACCGGCCGAGCCAAGCCAACAGACAAGTGGCTCGGTCGAGCCACTTCGACCGGGTGAGCCTGGCTGGGTTTTTCCAGCATTTTGGCGGTTTCCAGCTTCGACCGGGCGAGCCATACTTCGACTGGGCGATCCGAGGCCCTGTTTGCTTGCTTATAAAAGGGGGAAATTCAGTTATTTGGAGCTTTTTGTCAATTTTTCACTAGATCTAGTTAGGAGTTTCCCTAGTTTCCAATTTCCATCACGATTTCATCTCAATCCTAGAGTATTAAGGAGCTTAATTCATCAATCCTTGGAGGAGAATTGAAGATCCAAGGGGGTAGATCAAGACATACAAATCCAATTGAGGAAGATTCCAATCTCTACTTGTCAATTGTAATGGATGTATTTGATTTCAACTTTGTATTGTTACAATTGAGAGGTATGATGTTCTAATTCAATTTGGATGTTACTGAAACTAGAAGAAAATTTGTTATCGTTCTGGATGCCTTTGTTCTTTTTGGCGTTTTCAACAGACGTCCGTAGATGTATTCAACCCAGTTTCCTCCCAGGACATCATTAAGGACCATCATAACCGCATACTTGGGTTGGCTTAATTCAGAAAAAGATCCAGCGCCACAGTATAGCATTCTCAGTGCGATCTCACTGATAGTCTTATAGAACGGCTTTAGTTCGGATACCTTTGTGGCAGGTTTGAACTTCTCCTCTTGATCGTCCTTTTTCCACTGGACCCATTGTCTTTCCATGGCATCTTGGTCTTGAGCCAGATAACTGGTAATGTTCATCCCTGTGTTGGGTGAATGAAGGATCTGGGCAATGAGATCGGGATCAACTTGGATCTCATTCTTCTCAACTTTTGTTTTGAATGATCGTTGATCCTTAGCTATTATTGCATGCTCGTAAAACTTTGCAATGCGGTAGGGTATGAACCTTCAAGGGAATGTTGTCAAGAACCGTGTCAGTTGTTCCGCCGTGAGTTTCTTGGTAAGCTCAGCATTTGTAGTAATGGTAGCGATATCCCTCCAATTTAACTTCTTCTCCTTCACAACTTGTGCCACCCGAATTTGTTTGTTGTTGAGTCCAGAAGACAAAACATCATCTCTCACAATTCGGATCAACTCTGCATGGGGAGTCTTTTCTGTGACTGTGTATCTCTCGGGGTTGTCTAAGGTGCTGGGACCTTTCGTTGGTTGAGTTTTCTTCTTCGACATGTTTATAGGATGTAATGTGGGTTGAGATTTACGGAGAGTAAGGAGTCGACAGTAGAAGTGAAGTCGACAAAGAAGAAGAAGGGTTTAAAAAGGGTTTTAGGATTGATTGATCATAAGCATCCACGACTGAGATTGGAACCCCTTTCTGCGATCAACGACTGAGATTGAGGCTGACGTATGCGATTGTTCATCTCTGGCGCGCCGTTCAGGAGCGTGTGGGATGGACGACGTGGCTCCGCATAATACGCCATAGTGCTGCCCACATTAAATACGACGTGCAACCGACGACTTCCGCAAATTCAAAATTTGCGCCCTTGACCAACCGCAGTTTTCCTTTTCTACCTGCTTCATCAAACTGTGAGGGACAGTTCACAACTGTCCTGGTAGATAAACTGAGCAACTGTATCATCCTTAGTTGCCAGTTCGAAACCGTCCTCAATCTTTATAGTTAAAAACTGTGACCCTTCTCAGTTTCTTCATGCAGTTTTCATAAGCACTCAGTTCTTAGACTCCATCCTTATGATTTAATGCAAAATCTGAGAAATCGTACTTCATAGTTTGACCAATCACTGACTCTGCATCTATTAGCCTTCTGACCTCTTGACCACATGTCCATTTATGGATGACTTGATGCAGTTGTCAAGCTTTCAATGGTAACTTATCAGATTCTGACTCTGAACCATGAAGAGTCGTGTCCTGCATTTAAGTGACTTGGAATCCTCTCGATCGACATCATCTATAAATACGCCTTCTACAAACCACTTGATATCTTAAAACACATAACCTTTGCTTCTTCGATTCAAATATCATCTCCGAGAAAAATGTCTTCTCCCTCTGACATTACAAGGATCTCCATCCAGAGAAACAAGATTTTCGATTAGGGTGGGCTTTGTCGTAAATATTGGAGAACTCCGTCCGTCTTTGAGGAGGTGCTGAGAAACTTGCGGGCGAACGGGCTTGAGCGCTTTGTGACCATAGAGCCCACACCTTTCATACAAATTTTCTTAAGTGATTTCTTACAATGCCACTGTCATTGAGGACGAGATCTACTGTAATATTAATAGGGAGGAGTTCTTTTGGTCTGCTGACTCTTGCTGCTGAATTCGGGCTTAGTCACAACGGGATGCCGGTAATGGACTATCTCAAGGAGGAGACGACGCTTGAATGGTAGGCTAGGTAGCGATGAAGAGCAGCGAACATCGGGTTCCATCCAACTACGACTTGCGGGTTCCTCCTGCCGCGCCATAAAGTGTCCTTCGACATCATGAACTAGATGGTTGTTTGTAACTCCCTTCTGGATATTGACTTTTCTCCGCCTGTCTGGAAGGTGATGATGACATTCGAGGACCAGGCTGAGGTGGACTGGGAAGCTTTCATCTTTGATCGCTTGAAGATGGCCCTCCAGAACCTGCTTGAAGTCACCGTTCCATACGACATGTAGTTGAACTGGCTCATAGAGAGGCGGATCCCCTACTTCATTGAGGGCCAGTCGAACCTGGTTGGATCCGACTACTACCCCTCAAGATGGATGCCCACCCGCTGACTATTTCTGAATTTCCTGTAATTTTTTATTTTCTGTCTGAAATGGTGTACTCCCCCTCCTTTTTATCAATGAAATCGTTCCTTTTTTTAAAGTTGAGTAAACTGGTCTATAATTAACACAACTGACTTAACTAATAATCCAACAGTTTTGTACAACTCAGTTTTCATCTCAGTCCCTCGAGATTTTATCAAACTCTAGTAGACATAGTTAGATGCATAGCTCTTTGAAATGAGCTTCAGGTAGCGGTTTGGTGAAAATATCCGCTAACTGGTCCTCTATCCTTATATATTCAACCGAGTATCTTCTTTCTCAACATGATCTCAGATGAAGTGACGATGAATATCAATATGTTTTGTCCTAGAGTGAAGAACTGGATTCTTCGAAATGCAAACTGCACTGTTGTTGTCACAGTAAATCAGTACACATCCAGTTTCTATCCCATAATCCTTGAGCTGCTGCTTTATCCAAAGCACTTGAGCACAGCAGCTGGCGGCTGCAACATATTCATCCTCAGCGGTGGAAGTAGCCACTGAATGTTATTTTTTTCTGAACCAGCTGATCAGTTTATGACCTAGGAACTGACATGTTCCACTTGTGCTCTTCCTATCGATTCTGCAGCCTCTAAAATATGAATCAGAGAATCCATTCAACACGATTCCATCATTTTTGGGATACCATATGCCTAAAGACTCAGTCTTCTAAAGATATCACGCGATCCTCTTGGCTGCTTCCATGTGGGACTTCTTAGGATTTACCTAGAACCTAGCGCACACTCCCACAACATAAGAGATGTCAGGTCTGCTTGCAGTTAGATAGAGTAATGACCTAATGATTCCTCGATAAGCAGTTGGATTGATTGGTTCTCCTTCTTCATCGAGAGTGATTTGAGAAATGGTGCTCATTGGAATCCTCAAGGACTTTGTCTTCTCAGGACAGAATTTGTTGATCAAATCTTGAGTATATTTCTTCGGACTAATGAAAATTCCTTCATCAGACTGATCCACTTGCAATCCAAGAAAATATGTCATTTTGCCCATCATACTTAATTGGAATTTGTTTTGCATCAATTGGGCAAACTTTTCACAAAGACTTGTGTTCTTGCCTCTTAAGATAATGTCATCTACTGATGGCACTAAAATTGATCACGAAAAAGTAATGCTTCTCAAGTAATAAAATATCAATCCAAGGATCTTCTCGCTTTGCCCAAAGGAATACCGTTTATTCGTGAGGATTCTTATAACTAGGCAAATTCAAATCGTTGAGTTTTTTTGTTCTATTTTCCTAAGCTCAAATTTAAACTAACTAAAGCAACAATAAAGCAACAATTAAACTCATCATTCATCAATTGAGATTTTAACACAATTCTACAATTTCGTAATCAAAATGGTAGAACAAGTATCACAAATGATCAAAGGAGAAAGAACAGATGTTGATAAGGATGTCGGTGTGATCCAATTGAGCTTA
Source organism: Plectranthus barbatus (assembly GCA_026898455.1). Taxonomy (NCBI): domain Eukaryota; kingdom Viridiplantae; phylum Streptophyta; class Magnoliopsida; order Lamiales; family Lamiaceae; genus Plectranthus; species Plectranthus barbatus. Next base: position 933,355 of record JAPKLW010000015.1, read on the forward strand.
ATTATGGTGCAAACCTATTTAATTCTTTGATGGATGGACTATTACCCTACACTAGCCGACCCCCTATCACGACGAATTGACCGTAGATGAAACTAGAATCCTCAAACCACTACGTTATCAGCTCCTAATCCACTGCTAAAAGCTCGTAAATCATTATCCTATGCCTTTCCTCCGCACAGAGATTGGATCGAGGAACACAAGAATTCACACTATTCGCGACACTCCTATCCGCATGTTGGCTGCAATATTCGTGTTAATTAACACCTAGATTGGCTATTACCTACACCTAGGTGCATATGAACAAGCTCTAGTGTGACTCAATCTCAAATTCGAAAGTAAACATGCATAATTCAACCTTATTTTCTCACACCTTAATCCAAATCAACATCCAAAGAAGGTTAGAATCCCATACCTATCTTGTTCAACATTACAATATCCATTTGAAAGCAAAACATTACGAGTTTAGATGAATTTCTTTCCCTAATTGAGCACTTTGATCTTGATCTACCCCCTTGGATCTTCAATTCTTCTCTAAGGATGATGTATTAGCTCTTTGATACCTTGGTTGAGGTTTGGAAGGAAATGGTAGAAGGAATCCTCGAGAGAATTTAGGATATTTTTGTGTAGATTTGACAAAAGTCCTCAAAATAACCGTTTTCCCCCTTTTATAATGAGCTACTAAAGCCTCAGATCGCCCGGAATGAAACAAGATCGCCCAAGATATCCAGAAACAGAGAAACCGCCTCACAGCACGATGCAGATCGACCGAGCAAGACACAGCTCGACCGAAATCTGCCTCTGAAATTGTAGATCGGTTGAGCACTGCAGAGATCGCCTGGGATCTACCTCTAAAACTCCAGGATCGACTGATCTCTGCTGGATCGGCCGAGAATCTCCTCTAAAATGTTCGGATCGACCGGTCTTCTACAGGAATGGGCGATTTCCTCCAAAATCAAGCCAAAAATGTTGAATTTTGCTCAAAACCTAACCTACACCATCCGAAACACAAAAACACGGAAACACCACACAAAGAATACAAAAACCTATGATATGGGAGTAAAATGAGTGCAAAAATGCATGCACTAACATAGAAATAAAGAATTTTATGCACATATCATAATCCCCCAAACTTGAACCTTTGATTGTCCTCAATCAAAATAAAGTAAAGCAATCATTCTACCTCGAGAAATTACCTCATAGCTCATCTTGATTATCTTAGCATGTCCCAGTCAAACGAGATTATCACCTAACTTTGTGACATGATTAATGCTAAGGACTCAAACCACTCATCAAAATTGGATAAAAGCAATGAAATCACTCCCTCACGTGTTTAGGGACGATGAGAATCACTCAATCACAATATAACAGGCTCAATTTCAATATGCTTGTATCCATTCTCACCACTATACTACAATGAGTTAGCTTCTAGAATCAAGAAGGTCTTTGCTTTGGTTATAATGTGGCTAGCTAATTGGTAGGTGGTTTTAGGCCAAAGTAATTGAACTCCTCAATTTTCCAAGACCCCCCCCCCCCCAAAACATTATCATCAACCACTAAACTCGAGGCTTATTCCATTCTCAAATCTTTCTATCTTTTCTCACATTTTTTCTTCTTTATTTTTTTTTTCTTTTATTTTCCCATGACACCACCATTCATTCATTTTGGTGGATGCCTTTCTCTCTCTCTCTCTCTCTCTCTCTCTCTCTTCTTTTCTTTTTCAAACACTTGCACCAATTTTTTCGTAGGTGCCTAATTTTACAAGGATTTACAACAATCCTTTATTCCCTTTCCTTTCATGCCTCATTTATTGCAAACCAAATACCAAATAATTTCCTACCCATCTCACATCACCGTATTCACTCTCATTCTCTCTTTTTCCCCCCAAACTTCGTCCTAATAATATCAAAGGAAATTCTCCAATTAAGCTCAATCACGGGGATCAAAGATATGAAAGGCAAATGATTTTCAAATTAAACACCTTATACTCCCAATGTGTAAGGTAGGACTAAGAATTGATGGCCTAATATCATTTTCTAGTTGCATACTCATGCTAATAGATCGTGAATGATGCAAGTTCTTGATTTCTCGCTTTCAATCTCACCTCTCTCAAACAAAGTAGATATGATAATATCAAGGCTCAAAACTCACAGCTTTTTGTCAAGTCCCATACATTAACCACACGGAAAACTCGGCAATCCAAAAGTTAGACTTAGTAAACAATGGTCTATCATTGGGTAACACATGCTTTGACAACAAGATTCCACCCTATCATTGGGTAAGGTTAAATTCAAGCTTCACTAAGTAAACAATGGTCCAATCTCAAGCTAAATTTGAGTTCATCACACACACACAAGCACACAACAATCCTAAACAACAATTACATGTAATGCAACAAATCTAAATGGCAAGAGAGCGATAAAATGTGTTACCGATCGGTACCTACGATCGAACCGCTTCTCCAATGCCTTATGTACCTACTAAACAAACACAAACACCACCAACTTATTGAGCAAAATTCATTCCATTAAGTTCTCATTTCCACCAATCAAACCACAAACCAATCCATCAAGAAATATAGAACATTATCCACTAGCACAACCATTCAAATCCATCCATTCATCATTCCACAAACCAAACATAATAGGAAGTAGTCAATCATGCTAGCTCATTAATGATTCCATTCCAAAATCATAATCAAACAATAAAAATCATAAACCATATTCATTTCCAAAATCTCTTTCCACCATCATTCCACTATCCAAAATCTATATCCATAAATCATTTTTCCACTAGCACGACCAAACATAACATCAAAACCAATATTCAACCAACAAATAAAACCAAACCCATGAAAACATCCATTCATATCATCAAAAGAGACATAATCCAAACATCCATCCAAGGTAAAATATCAATATTAAGTACAACCATATCAAATTCAAATGTAAGGAAGAAATATCCATCAACTAAAACTAAACTAAGATAAAGTAAGACAGGATAAGGGAGAGGAATACACCAAGACACCGACTACTGACACATCCCCCCAAACTTAGTTAAGTGAGACTAAGCTTGTCAAAAAGGTAGACGGTGTAGCATTACTCCTCTTGTCCTGACAAGAATCCCTACGACAAGAATGAAAAACAACAAAAATCATTAACAATCATGAAATAGAATTTCATAAGAAAAGAAAGTTACCAAAATTTTGGATGGGTTGCCTCCCATCAAGCGCTAATTTATAGTCACTAGCTTGACTTCTCACCTCAATCAATCTAAAGGAACATCTACAATCAAGGAAGGTCCATCGTCAACATAATACGGTTTAACCCGATGACCATTAACCTTAAAACATAGACCACTTTTACTTTCCAACTCTAATGTACCATTGTCAAAAACTTGCTTCACCGTGAAAGGACCCGACCACCTTGATCGGAATTTACCAGGCATCAATTTTAAACGGGAATTGAAAAGAAGCACCAAATCCCCTAGAACAAAAGATTTTCTTTTAATATGTAAGTCATGGAACTTCTTTGCACGTTCTTTATAAATTCTTGAGTTTTCATAAGCTTCATTCCGGAATTCCTCCATCTCATTCAAGTGCATTACTCGTTCCCCTTGAGCCTTCCTCCAATCCAAATTGACAGATTTTAAAGCCCAATAAGCTTTATGTTCAAGCTCCACCGGTAGATGACACGACTTCCCATAAACCAATTGGTACGGTGACATACCAATCGGAGTCTTGAAAGTAGTACGATATGCCCATAAAGCATCGTCCAAACGCTTAGCCCAATTTTTCCGGGTAACAACTATCTTTTCTAAAATAGCCTTGATCTCTCTATTGGCAAGTTTCGTTTGGCCATTAGCTTGAGGATGATATGGAGAGGATATCTGATGCTTCACTCCACACCATGCAAGCAAATTCTCCAACATCTTGTTACAAAAGTGACTTCTCCCATCACTTACCAATGCTCTTGGAATACCGAATCTAGTCACTATCCCTTGCAAGAATTTCTGCACAACCTTAGCATCATTAGTAGTAGTGGGACAAGCCTCCACCCATCGAGAAACATAATCCACATCAAGCGATATGTACTGATACCCAAAAGAGGAGGGAAATGGTCCCATAAAGTCAATTCCCCACACATCAAAAAGATCAACTTCTATGAGAACTTTAGATGGCATCTCATCTCTACGAGTTATAGTCCCCATTTTCTGGCACCTATCACAGGCTTTCACAAAGTTCATACAATCACGGTAAATGGAAGGCCAATAATAACCACAAGAAAGTACCTTCAACGTTGTACGATTAGCAGCAAAATGCCCCCCACTTACCGATGCATGACATTCCTCCATTATCCGTTGCCATTCTCCTTTACGAACACATCTTCGGATAATTGCATCTGCACAACAACGAAACAAGTATAGCTCCTCCCAATAATAAAACCTTACCTCCTTGAGAAATTTCTTCCTTTGGTAAGATCTAAAATCGGGATGCAATACGCTACCTACAAGAAAATTAGAATAATCAGCAAACCATGGAATATTGTGAGAAATAAACATGAGATGCTCATCCGGAAATTGCTCATTAATACATTTCTCACTTCCATCACCTACCACCGACTCTTCTAACCTAGATAAATTATCAACGATAACATTTTCACAACCCTTCCTATCTCTAAACTTCATGTCAAATTCTTGCAACAACAAGATCCACCGAATAAGCCTAGGTTTTGCATCAGGTTTCTTGAACAAATATCGGATCGCTGCATGATCCGTGTACACAATAGACCTAGCTCCTACAAGGTAAGCTCGGAACTTGTCATAACCATAAACCACAGCCAAAAATTCTTTTTCAGTCACTGTTTGATTGCAGTGGGCTGGATTTAAAGTTTTGCAAGCATATGCAATCACTCGAAAGACTTTCTCACGAACTTGCCCAAATGCTACCCCTATTGCCACGTCACTAGCATCACACATCAACACAAATTCCTCATTCCAGTTCGGTTTAATAAATATAGGCGCAGAAGTAAGAGCTTTTTTCAACATCTCAAAAGCACAAATGCATGACTCATCAAATACGAAGGGCACATCTTTCTCAAGCAAACAACACAAAGGTTTAGTTATTTTGGAAAAATCTTGAATGAACCTTCTATAAAACCCTTCATGACCTAAAAAGCTCCTAACACCTTTTACCGATCTAGGAATAAGCAATTGTTCAATGGCCACAATCTTAGCCTTATCCACCTCTAATCCTAGACTGGAAATTTTATGGTCAAGCACTACACCTTTGCATACCACAAAATGACATTTTTCCCAATTAATAACAAGATTAGTCTCTTCGCATCTAGTAAGAACAACTTCTAAGTTTTTTGAACATGCATCAAAGGAGTTACCAAACACAGAAAAGTCATTCATAAATACCTCCATAATCTCCTCAATAAGTCCATGGAATATTGCCATCATGCATCGTTGAAATGTTGTTGGTGCATTGCATAGACCAAATGGCATCCTTCGATAAGCAAAAATCCCGTACGGGCACGTGAATACAGTTTTGTGTTGATCTTCTGGTGCCACCAAAATCTGGTTGTATCCCGAATAATCATCCAAAAAACAATAATGGGAATGTCCTGCAAGACAATCAAGCATTTGGTCAATAAGTGGTAAAGGAAAATGATCTTTCCTAGTAGCTAAATTTAAAGCTCGGTAGTCAATACAAAACCGTCACCCTTTAGTTGGTCGCTCAATTACTTCTTCACCATTCTCCTTTACTACCTTCTCAAAACCTCCCTTTTTTGGCACCATGTGCGTTGGACTCAACCACTCACTATCGCTTTTTGCATAGATAATATTGTTATCCAAAAGTTTTAACACCTCTTTCTTCACAACTTCCTGCATCATAGGATTCAACCACCGTTGAGGTTGTCTTTTAGGCTTACAATTCTCCTCCAGAAGAATCTTATGCATGCAAATGGCTGGACTTATTACTTTGATGTCTGAAATTTGCCATCCAATAGTCGACCGATGCATCCTTAAAACCCGAAGTAATTTCTCAACTTCACTCCCCAAAAGTCCGGTAGAGATAATTACTGGATATGTGTCCTTCTCTCCCAAAAAGGCATATTTTAAATGATCCGGTAATTTCTTCAACTCCACTTCCGATGCTTCATTCTTCATCTTATTCTTCTTTTGCTTTGCCTCGTCTTTCTCTTCTTTAGTTCTCAATGCCAAAAATCCAACTTCCCCATTCATTGGTTCAACGGTAAAATTGTCCAACATTCTAACATACTCCACAATTTCTTCCCTTACTTCTTCCTTATCCTTGCTGACATTCTCAATGTAATAAGAATTCTCCAAGATCTCTTCTAATGGCTCACTTCCTTCCCTTTTCTCATAGCTTAGAGGGTGCACAACTCTTACCACATTGCATGTGTCCTCATTCTCATCCCCCATACTTCTCTTCATAGCCTCTGAAAAAGAGAAAGTGATCTTCCGTCTATCGAATCGAAAAGTCAACTCACCATTTTTCATATCAAACAATGCCCCACCAGTGCACAAAAATGGTCTTCCTAAGATAAGAGGAACATCTCCATCGTCTTCCATATCAAGTACCACAAAATCCACTTGGAAAATAAAATCACGCACCTTGACCAAAACATCTTCCACAATTCCCTTAGGATATGATAAAGATCGATCTGCCATTTTTAATGTTTCATCGTGGTTGGCTTGATCTCTCCTATTTCTAATTTCTTTAACAAAGATAAAGGCATTAGATTTATACTAGCTCCCGAATCACACAAGGCCCATATTACTTCAATTCCACCAATAGTACATGAAATAGTGAAACTACACGGATCTTGTGTCTTAAACGACATTTTCCTTTGAATCACTGCACTACATTCCTCAAATAAGTTCACAGTTTCATATTCCCCAATGCCATTGTTGGTCCCTGAGATCAAAGTCGTCGTGGTGTATACACACAACACCCACGAAATGCAGCGGAATAAATAGACGTTCACTTGCACTTATGTTATTATCAAAGATAGTTTATCTCAATCTCGACTTGAGATTTACTTGCAAATATACTCTAGCGACTTGGTTGTTAGGTTTCAAAACAAACTAAAACAGCAAGCAATAAAACAGTAAAACCACAATTAAGACACAATATTTATAGTGGTTCGATCAATAGATCTACGTCCACTCCTTAGCCGAAATGCTAAGAATTCACTAAGAAAGTATACAAAAATACAAGGAATCATCTTTCACGTGGAGTAGGCGGTGAACTTTCGAGCCAGCTACTTCACGACTATCCTCCGTTACTTCTTAATCCTTAGTCAGCTACAGCTCCGCCAAGTCATGGGCGGCACCTTCGTAAAACTTGTCTTTTGCTGATAGTGATGGTAGGTTTTAGAGTTCTCTCCTGAACTTATCTGTTTTTGGCAAAATGCCCGTTAGAGTCAGATCTTATTAGAAATGACTGAAGGATACTTCCTAGGATGGAGGTATCCCAATGATTGAACCTTAAAAGGATTCAATGAACCACTCGAGTGTCAGATCTTGAATGTAGGAAACACTTGGTGGTTGAGAGCTTTAAAGATTCTTCTTGTCTCGTTAATGCCCTCATGACTACTTTTTCACTTTGTTTGTCTAAGGAATCTCTCGAATATGAGTTCGTGAGTAGAAAGTGATTGAAGCAGTAGTCATCTCTCACTTTTGGACTTGTCTTTTATACCGGGAGATTCAAACTTTGAATCTCCATACCCGTTAGACTCAACGGTTCCTTTGTCCAAGAGTGGTTTGACTTTATCTATTCTTTCTGGCATCGTACAGTGCTTTCTGAACTACTTCGGGAAGGCTTTTGTGCTTTGTGAGTACGTCTGTCAGAATGGTAGTGTAGCAGTCGTTGTTAGTTATCTCGCTTTGCTAAGCTTCTTCCGAACGATCTGCTAATCTTTCATAGCAATCTGCTAGATGGATGTCGGACTGCTGACTTCTCAGCAGTTGCTCATATTATCTCTGATTCCTTCGATTCCAGATTGCTAACGCCTTTAGCAATCTGCGATGTGCTAGCGAATGCTGACTCCTCAGCATTTGGCTACCGCTTGACTTCTAGCAAATGCTAACCTTCTTTGGCAGTCTTCTTTATCTTCTAGGAACACTTCTAGCAATCTAATCTATTACAACTCAATACTTAGCCTATACAGGACATTACAAGAGTTGCTAGACTATGTTAGAATTCAGCAATGATCGACCAAATGCTAAGGCTTTGATTCAACAAAACCTATTACAAATTTGATCCTAAAGGGAGAATTACCAAATAATTCCCAACAATTTCCCCTTTTTTGGTGCGATCAAAGTCTACTATCGATTGCTGAGACTTAGGAGAGGAAAAATATGAGTTTTACAATATTTATGCTAGACATACTATCTTAGAATTTTACCCACTTGAAGTCTTTAGCAAAATGATTTGTTTTAAATAATATGCTAGAAATCCTAGCATCCTTGAGAATAGCAGACATTTACCAACCAATCAGCAAAGTGTATGTCAACTAAGGCACACACACAAGAAATCAGAAGTGGACAATGAGATTTTGTCGTGAATCTGATGATCTCATATATGATTTGGAAAATGCAGGTTACAATGAAATCAAACTGAAATAAGAGAAAATACGAGCTAGAGAGAGATGATCTTACCTTTCTGCATCAAGAGAAGGCTTTGACTTGACAATTGAGTTCAGATTGTTCAGTGTCATCGCCATAAATTTGTCTAGACGTGCTTGGCTAGCCTCCCTTTCCTTTGCTTCTCTCTCCAATCTTTTCTCCAACTTTGCCATCCTGATATCCATCTCTTTTCTCAGCAGCTCTTCTTCTTCTTCTTTCAATCTTCTTGCTCAGCAATCCTTTGTTCTTCCCCCTCTTTGATCGCATCAAAGAATGTGGCGGAAAAAGATTTGAGGTTGGCAGCAGTCTCCTCCTTGTGCGCAGCAACATCTACTTTAAGAACCACCACGTTTGTCTGTACCGTAGAGACGGTTTCTTCTACATGGCTGACCTTTTCTTCGACATGATCAACTTCTATTGCACCTCGATGACTGTGGATTTGACTCCGCAAACCTCACCTCGAACCTCAGCAACTTCCTTCCTTACTTCTTCAAACGCTTTAGCTTGCTGAATGTCACGTTGTAGCAGGGCGGTATTGATCATAGAAGTGACAAAGGATTGAAGGTTGACTTGAACAGGCTCAGCATTTATGGGACCATCAGGAATAGCAAGCTCATTTCCTTTTACATGTTCAGGATTTGAGACATGTCCTTCATCGATTTCCATTGCAACAGACTCTGGAACAGAAACCTCAAGTGCTAAAACACTTGCTTCCCCTGCGTCCGGATTAGCGATTTCCTCAGCAACCACTGCTTCCTCAACTTCCATCGATTCTCCTTCAAGCACCATTCCCTGAGACGCATCTAGAATTTGAGCAGTCTCTGCTTCACGGGCTTCCTCTGCTTGACCAGTTTTGATGGTCTCCATGATGTTTATATCCAAAAACTTGACAATTGTTCTATCTTGCCTATCTAGCTCAGCAGCGTCTTGTTCTGCAACCTTCGCGGCTCTTTGGGCTTCCATTTTTTCTATTTTGAGACATTCGTATTCTGCTTGCCGACGATGATACTCAGCAGCCGCTCTAGCTTGGCATTTAGAATGTTCGATCCTGGCATTAGAGTAACCATCGGGGGCAAAGGAGGATGGTGGCAGTGATTTGGACTTTGAGAAGAGTCGATGAGCACGGATTGCTTGCAGTCTAGCAACTACTTGCTTATCTGAGTATTGTTTGGATCCAGCTACTTGATCAACCCAATCGTTCGCCCATCTCTCCTCATTTCTCCAGAAGTTCATTCCTTTAGCAGCAATGACCAACATCCGCTCTTCAAAGCAGAGCTGGAACACCATGTAATCGAACTTCTTCCATCTCCTAAGCTCTTCGGATAGCAACTTCCCTTGCTCGTTAGACTCATCTATCTCAACATAAAATACATTGGCTAGGTCTCTTTCAAGCTCTGCCGCGACAAGTTCTTCAATTTCAGAGCAAAAAGGTAGGAAATCTGTATTTACCTCCTCGTGGATTTGGACCGGTGCACACCACTGAGATATCCTTCGCAATTTGAAGCGAAGTCCTGGTAGACCATTGAAAGGTACTCGATGTGGACTGCCTTCGCCTTTGTTAATCTTTCATAGAGTGCGTGCACCGTATACGTCCTCTGAATCTCCTTCTGAATCAGATTCAGAATAGTCATCGTCATATCCTATAGGAGTCGCATTGCTGACCTTCTTAGCCTGTGCTGTATCCTCAGCAGACGCGGATGCCTCCTGTGCAACAGATGGTCCTTCAGTAAATTCCGGAACCACCTCCGCAGTAGACGGTCCTTTAGCGGATTCCGGAACCATCTCCTCAGCAGATGGTACTTCAGCAGATTCTGGAACCACTTTCTCAGCTGATGGTCCTTCAGCAGATGATGTCGTATCTTCAACCTGCTGCCCTGCTCCTGATGAACCAGCATTCTTATCTCTGGGCGGCATGTCATCCTTAACTCTGGGTGGCATGCCTCATCTGAGTTGCTGCTACTGCAAGATCCTCCACATGATTCACAAATCTGAACCTTTTTCCATTTGGAGTGCTCTGTAGCGTTGAACAATCCAGATTATAAGAGTTCAACAAGCTCTGCATCAGGCATAGCTTCTTCTTCAGGTACGATTGTTCCACTATCATCGACCTTGGGGATGGTGACAGTAATTCGTCCACCTTCCTTAGCTTTTCCTTTCTTAGTATTCTCAACTGCTATCCTGCTTTCCTTTGCTACATGTTCTATCGTCTCAGCAGCTTCCTTGGTTACTCACTCACTAGCAGCCTTCTTTTGAGCTTCACGCTCTTCAACAGATTGCTTGACTTGTTCATAATTGCGATCTCTCGCTTCAAACGTAATCCTGTCAAGCTCCTTCTTATATTGCTTCATCTCAATCACCTTCTTCTCAATGACACGCTTCCTCTTGGTTGCCCTTACACCTTTGAGATGCTCCTCAAGGCATCTAGAAGATAAAGGAATATGATCCAATTTCTCTTCAGCAGCCTTCTCTTCTGCTGCTTTCTTTTCAGCTTCTTTTAGATCAGCAGGCTTAGCAAGACGTCTACGCGTCCTCTTCTTCTCAGGAGATGTAATCTCTGACTCTGTCACTTGGAAATTGGCTCAGCAATTTGACCCAAGATGAGTGTTGATTGCTCGGCGTCCTTCTTGGCCATGATTTCTTCAATCTTCTCAGTAGGCAGATCGCCAAGTTCTACAATCTCCTCGAGATGCTGAAAGCATTGTTCTGTTTCAACATTCTTGGTCAGTGTAGCAACTTCTTCAGCAGACAGAGGAGTGGCTTGCTCCAATACTCGATATCCCAAGGCACTTTCATCGATCTCCTCATCAGATGTGGGCTTCTCCGTATCCACGTTAGATTTACCCGTCAACTTCCTAGGTTTCTTGAAATCAAGAGGTTTGGCCTCCTTCTTTGTCACAAGAATGAAATCAGTAGGTAGGAGCTTCACTCCTTGATCCACCTACTTGCTGTTGAAGAGTATCTCCAGAAATTTGTTAATCTTCAAACCGAAGTTAACATTCAAAGAGAATGTCCCATCTACTGACATGTGATCGTTCTTACGAGCATGCTCTGCCCATCGCTCGAAGAAGAACTCGGCCCAATTGCCTTTCACATTATCTGTCAGGGCCATCATGACAGCATACTTCTTCGCCGATAATTCAGAATAAGAACAAGCATCACACTGAAACATCTTGATAACCAACTCTGCGAGGATTTTGAAATCCTCCTTCAAGGTATTGATAGGGGTGGCTACCTTAAAAGGAATAATCTGCCCCTTTCAATCCTTTAGCTCGCCTGACTTCTTTCACAAATTCCATCTTTTCTCCATCTCAGCTATATCATTGACCTTATACTGAGATATCCGCTCTCCACGGTTTCGAAGACCAAATGTCTTCACAAGAATTTTGACATTTGCTTCAATGATGTTGCCGTAGACAGAGGTTTTGAACGACCTCCTAGCATCATCCATCACAGCCCTAGCATAAAATTCGGATACCAAACGAGAATGAAAATGTTCAAGTTCAGCAGACAAGTATTTTACTACCAGTTCGGCATCAAGGATCTCCATGATCCAGTCTAGGATGTGAGAAGTAGCGAGAGGCATGTACAAAATTCTTTCCTTCATAATCTGGGCTAACCGCCTCTGCTCCTTAGTATGACCGGACTGCTCCTTCTTTCGAGCCAAAACAACTAGCTGACTGTAGGGGATGGAGTCATCAATGTCATCCTTCTTCACAATTCCCGTGAATCTCGGTGTATGACGCTCATGCAAGGGCGCACCAGTGATCGGTGGAAAAGTAAAAATGGGGGTAGTACTTTGTTCTGGGGAACGATTACTGGATACAGGGTTCTGGGTAGATGATGACTCAGGGTTGGTAGCCATTTGATAGTAACTTAGAGTTTCAGAGAGAATTCTTTAGTAGGCTTTGAGTGCGAGATGACGGCTTGAAGGTTTGAGAAATTAGGGATTTGATTTCGGATTCGGGAAAAAATATGGAACAATGACGATGGGTTCAAGTTTATACCTTCTAATTTAAGATCCAACGGCTGGGGGAGCTTCCGTGTAGGATTCAATCAACGGTTCAGATCCAGCGTGACCTTCCGTATGGTCTCCCATGCTCCAAGGAGTGCTTGAGTGCTTTTGACGTGGCTCTTCCTGATTCGTCGCAGCCGTCTACACGCATTAAATGCACTCTATCAGGTCCCATCAATTTGAGTTTAAAATCTTCCCGCCTCAACCTCTGAGATTGCTGAGAGCTTGGACTTAGCAGTCTGCCAGCATGGAATCCAGCGAAAGCTTGAGCTCAGCATTCACGTGCTAGAAGTAGGTATACTAGCATCCCTTCCAAATCTGTCAGCATTCTCATAATGGCTACTGAGAGCTTGGACTTAGCATTTATGATTTGTAATGAATACCTTGAGCCTTTCGCCATATGACCACGTTTCATTATTTCTGTCGCTGATTAGACAGCCAATGCATATCTATCAATCTCTCTCTCCGCGACTCTTCAAATTCTGAGATATTTACTGAACCATCGTGGTCTTTTGAAGGATTTTCTCGGCCATTCATTATGAGAGAGAACATGAACAAATTTGCCTATAAATACCACCTTTTGTGGTGACCCTTGATCTCACTCATCTGCCTTTCAATATCCTTCTTTCTTCCTTGTAATCTTCTAAGCAAAACAAATCTTTCTTCTCCAAAAAATATGGACTCTCCACCTGAACTTTATGTTCCGAGAAACCAAATTCTGAACGAGTCTGGCTTATATATAGAGTATGAGTCAGACTATATGGTGGCAGAGACGGTGATGTCCGGCCTTCATCAAAACGGCCTTGAGCAATTCGTATGTTCAAATCCCCACCATTTCCAGAAAGCTCAACTCAAAAACTTCCTCCGAACATGCGAACCTGCGGAGGGCGCTATCTTTGGCATCTTCTGGAAACAGCTCGTCAAATGGACGCCTGATTCGTTCGCCGCGGACTTCGGCCTTCACCGGGGTCCATTGTCGGTGTGGGACTACCATGGGGGAGACACGGCCACAGAATGGTCATCGTGGGAGAAATGGAGGCATTCTCCCCTATTTGAATTCAGTCCAACTATATCGGCGTACGGCCTCCAAATGTCTTACAGGGTGATCTTAGACGTCGTCAACAGCATGATCATCGGCTACGATCGCGATGACTTGGATTTCACCAAGGAGATGTGGAAGGCGATGATGGCCTTCAACGATAAGGCGGACGTGGATTGGGCGGCATTCATTTTTCAGGGCGTGCGGGAGTGCGTCCTGAATTTTCTGGAGGAGTCACTTCCTTACGGAATGCAGCTAAGTTCACTCCTCGAACAAAGGTTCCCAGATCTCACTGTTGGCCGCTCAAACCTCAGGGAGACCGACTTCTATCCCTTAAGGCCTCATTCCCCTTTTAGTTGAAGTCATTGTAGCCTTCCTTTTGTAAATACGTCTTTGTATATGAATATCGTTTAATGAAAGAAAATCCTTTACTTTTATTGCAGTGTATTTCCTTCTTGCATTTCTCATGAATCATCTATGCAAACACTACAACCTTTCGAACTTTGGCAAACCGGCTTAACATCTTCCATATATTCACGCCAAATACTAAATACTTCTGAAAAGATTAAGACTTAAAAAAAATACCAAACTTCGGCTTCTTCTATCTGCTGAGTAGACTCCTCACATCTGCTATCTACCTAGCATAGTCTGCACCTCTGCTACCATCCTAGCAGATTCACCACCTCTGCTATCTGCCTAGCAGAGTCACCACCTCTGCTATCTGCCTAGCAGACTTTATCTTAGCAGAGAAGCTCAGCAGCCAATAAACGTAAGCTGGAATACATTTTTCTCCATCTTCTCAGAAATCCAAGAAATCCAGAAAGAATGAGAGCAACGACTCATTCATCCACAACATCGTCCAATTCCATGAGACCTAACTTGATGCATAGTTCTTTGAATCTGGTCTCTGCTAATGGCTTTGTAAAGATGTCAGCAATCTGGTCTTCAGTGAATATATATCAGACGTCAATATCCTTCTTCTCTTGATGATCTCAAATGAAGTGGTGTCAGATATCGATATGCTTCGTCCTTGAATGATGAACCGGGTTCTTTGTAATGCACATGGCGCTGTTGTTGTCGCAGTAGATCGGCACGCATTCAGGAGAAATACCATAGTCCTGTAGTCGCTGTCGAATCCACAGAACTTGTGAGCAACAGCTAGCAGCTGCTACGTACTCTGCTTCAGTAGTCGACGTAGCTACAGAGTGTTGCTTTTTGCTGAACAAGCTAATAAGCTAATGTCAAAGAAATTGGCAAGTTCCGCTGATGCTCTTACTATCGATCTTGCACCCTCCTAATTCTGAATCAGAGTAACCACTCAGTGCTAGACTATCGGACCTTGGATACCAAATCCCTAGACCCTCTGTGCATTTGAGTTATCTTACAATCCGCTTAGCAGTGTCCAAGTGCGTCTTCTTGGGATTTGCTTGATATCTTGCGCATAATCCAACAGCATAAGAAATGTCTGGTCTGCTAGCCGTGAGGTATAGCAATGAGCCGATAATACCTCGATAGAGAGTGGGGTTCACATCATCCCCTTCCTTCTCCAGAGCAGCTATACATGTTGTGCTGATTGGAATCCTTAGTCTCTTGGTCTTCTCTAGACAATACTTCGCAATCAGATCGCGAGTGTACTTTCTTTGATGGATGAAGATCCCCTCGCTGGATTGCTGAACTTGAAGTCCAAGGAAGTATGACATTTTCCCCATCATACTCATCTGAAAGTTACTTGTCATAAGCTTGGAGAACTTATCACACAGGTCTTGATTCTTTGACCCAAAAATGATGTCGTCAACATATATTTGCACAAGCAGATACTTCCTTCATCTTCGATGCAAAAGAGAGTCTGGTTAATCCTCCCTTTCTTAAATGCATTTGATAGTAGGAACTTGGACAGGGTCCCATACCAAGCTCTTAGTGCTTGCTTCAAATCATATAAGGCTTTCCTCAGCCTATACACTTGGTTTCCTTGCTCGAAGCCTGGTGGTTGCTCAACATAGACTTCCTTCTTGAGCTCACCATTCAAAAAGGCACTCTTCACATCCATCTGCATGACAGAGAACTCATGATGTGCGGCATATGCGAGAAATAACCGGATTGCCTCCAGACTTGCAACTGGAGCGAACGTCTCATCGTAGTCTATACCCTCACATTGCATGTACCCCTTTGCTACGAGACGCGCCTTGTACCTGACTACCATGTCTGTCTCGTCTTTCCTATTCTTGAACACCCACTTAGTGCCAATAACGCTTTGATGTTCTGGCCTGTCTACTAAGTCCCAAACGTGATTACGCGTGAACTCAGCAAGCTCCTCTTGCATAGCATTCACCCAATCCGGACACCGTAGAGCATCTTCAACCTTCGTAAGCTCTTCATGCGATATATAGCAGGCTAGCATTGCGTTGTCTTGCCTCGTCAAAATGGGATTGTTGACGTCTCCAAGAACATCGTCTAGGGGATGAACACGTAACCATACATGTCTAATGGGAACAAGACCTTCAACATTTCCCTCGTCTGTTGGAATGTTGTCTGCTACAACATTCCCTTCAGCATCCACCTGGTGCTCAGCATCTAGATTATCAGCAGCCTGATCCTCAACAACGGGAATGTCAGCATCTGCTACTTCAGCATCTGGAATCTCAGCAGCTGGGACTTCAGCATCTAAATACTCATCTACGGCTTGGTCTGCTACCGCCTCCATAGGTTCAGCACCGATTATAGCAGCATTTGCATCGTCTTTAGCATCCCTTGCTGGATCTGGAGTTCCTTCATTGTCTTCATCATCAAGTGATCCCGAAACTTCCAAATTATCATTAAGATAAATTGGTGTGGCCTCAGCATGATCATTAGCATCACTGGCCTGGTCAGCAGTCTGGTCACCTGCTGAGTGCGTCCGGTTTGGATTTGAATCATTCATAGACCTAGTCGGATCAATACTCATATTCTCGAAAGAATTTAGGATTGATTGACCATGGACATCATTGGTCTCATGATTGTTATCCGTATGTGCTTTGATAGCCCTGTGCACTAGAATAGACTCATCAAAAATAACATTGCATGTTATCTCCACAAGTTGAGTCATCTTATTTAACTCTCTATAACCTTTGTGAGAAGGGCATCCATATCCTAGGAACACACCCTCATCAGACTTAGGTGAGAAAGTGTTAAGTTTTGACTTCCCATTATTGTGAATATAACATGTTGAACCAAAAGAGCGAAGATGAGCTATCGAAGGTTTACGACCATTGTACACTTCGTATGGAGTCTTGTTGAATCTGCCATTGACGGCGCTCCTATTCTGAGTGTAACAGGCAGTCATCACAGCTTCTTCTCAATACTTTCTACTCTATCCTGAGTCAGCAAGCATGGACCGCACTGCTTCTTTTAAGGTTCTATTCCTTCGTTCGGCTAGTCCATTCTGCTGGGGAGTCCTGGCAGTGGACTTCTCATGACCAATACCGGCTTCTGCACAAAAGTCCATCAGGATTCCATTGCAGAATTTGGTTCCATTATCAGACTTGATCCTCTTCACCGTGACCTCTTTGCTATTTTGCTCTTTGAGAATCAGCTCCGGTAGAAGGATCTTTACTTCGTCCTTGGTCCTCAGCAGTCAAACCCATGTGTACCTAGAAAAGTCATCAACAACCACAAGTGTATATACTTTCTTACTTATGGTGGATGGAGTGACTGGCCTGAAAAGATCCATGTGCAGGAGCTCAAGGATCCTCTCTTATGTGGCCTTTTCTGGGTTTGACTTGAAAGATGCCCTGGTCTGCTTTCCTTGTTGGCAAGCCTTACAAACTCCTTCCTTTCGGAAGATTCCCTCGGGCAGTCCTTCAACGAGCTTGTGCTTGGCTAGGTGATTGATGGTTTTGAAATTGAGATGCGTCAACCTCTTGTGCCAAAGCCAGTTCGTCTCCTCTTTGTTCAATGCTACGAAGCATGAATGTTGTTGACTGCTTTGTCAGTCAACAATGTATAGGCCACCCTTGTGGATGCCTCTGAGCTTTACATCTCCTGTAACATTGTCAACAATTTCACAGCCAGTACTTATGAAATAAACATTGTACCCATTCTCTGTAAGTTGGCTGATGCTCAGAAGATTATGCTTCAGATTTGAAATGAGAGCAACATTCACTATACAAAGTCCATTCTGCTCAATGCACCCTCGTCCAATAACTCGACCTTTGCTATTGTCCCCGAACATGACACTTGGACCATATACTCTTTGAAGATCAGAGAATAGCTCTTCTTGTCCTGTCATGTGTGCCGAACAACTGCTATCAAGGATCCACTCGTTTGACATTCTTGATGTCTTGGCACTTGGATCCTGATCCTGCAAAAGAAATCAGGTTGTTTTAGGTCCCCGCTTAGCATCGGGTCCTACTGGATTAGCTTGAACCATCATCCCTTTCGGAACCCACATCTTAGTGATTTTCAAAGTTTTCTCCTTGATATCACTCTTGACACTTTTCTCGACCTTTGGATGTGCAAACTTAGAGTGTTGTGCGTGAAGTGGAGTAGTGTGCTTCTTAGCCTTCATAGTCCTTTGAGATTGCATCACATAGGTGTTCCTCCTATGTGGTGTGTAATGGTGATACTGGGGTCTTATTGCATTGTAATTACCCTGCTTGCCCTTAGCAAAGATAGGATTTGGCTTCCTAGCATTTGGAACATAATGCTTAGCATTCATCCTAGCTTCTGCTGAGTAGTTCTGTCTAGAAGACTTCTGATAAGTACTCTGTTGTGGTCTAGCATTCTGCTTGACACTCTGCTGAGCAGTTTGCTTAGCATACTGCTGAGTAGTCTGCTGAACATTACGTTTAGCACTCTACTAGACATTTTGCTTATCATTTTGTCTAGTAGTGGATGACTCAGGAATCATTTTTTCTTTGCCCTTATCAGCAAACAATTTTCCAGCAGAAATAAAGGTAATACTCTTTTTCTGCTTCGAAGTTTCAACATTGCTGCTATGACTATGCCCAATTCCAGATAGGTCAGCATGACGTCTCTGTTGGCTCACAAGGTTGTTTAAAACATCCTTGCTCGTCGTATATGCGCAGATGCACTTCTCATTAGCTTTGTTCTTCAAGGTTAAATTCTCCTTTTCAAGATTTTGGAAATTTTCAGAGAGCTTGGAGAATTCAGCCTTGAGTTTTAAAAATTCCTCACTATCAGACCTTAGTCTTTCGACTTCATCGGTCAAAGATGCAACTTTATACTTAAGTGAGGCATTATCTTTCACTATAGCATTCTTTAAAGAATAAACTATTTGAGTTTGTTGATGTATATGAGGAGATAAGGTGGATGATTATAGATAGTGGTTGGAGGTGTTGAGAGTCATGAACTCAATTAATTTAGTCACTTGGCCATATTTGCCTACCTTATCAGAAAAAGCCTACGTTACAACCTTTCAAAAGTCCTTCTTGATTCTAGACTTATGTGCACATTCTAGCAGTGGAGATATTAGAAAATTTGCAAGCCTATGGTAGAAATTTCTTCATACATGTTGTTGAGTGCTTTCATCTTTACCATAAACACTTGAGAGTTAAGCGATACACTTCCTGTGAGTTCTTCCACGGTTGATGAATTTTCCGTCTCTTTCAAATTGCTTGTGGGTAGTGGATTATTGGTTCTTGACTGTGATGAATCTTGTGAGGCATGGCACTTTAACCACATGATCTTTTGATTTCTTTCTTGCCTATTTATTGAGGACAATCAAACGTTCAAGTTTGGGGGTTTGATAAGCTCATTATTTCACTCACCTATCTATATTATTTTTCTACTATTTTATGTAGTTTTATTGAGTTTATATATATTTTTTATGCATGAGTCAATATTAGGTGGTGTTAGGCGTATTTTGGTATTTGTGCAGGTCTTAAGCTTAAATTCACGAGAAAATCGTTCTGAAAGCAGTTACGTGTAAGAGTAGCAGTGAAGAGTTCTTCCACAAGAGAAATTCGGGCTATTGGCGCCTGGCAATCTATGAAGCTTTGAGTTAGCTCTCCAAAGCAACTGGAATCGGGTCAATCGGAGTTCGGGAGAGGAAGTTATGGCCAAAACTGTGAGACCGCGCAAAAGGGACGAGAGACCACATCGATCGACGTGAATCCACATCGATCGACACCAAAGGGAGAGCCACGTCGATTGACGCCAATCCACATCGATCAACGCGGATCTGCTGGCGCAGAAATTTGATGAAAATCGGATTTTATCATATCTTTAACCCTAGATTTGATAGGATACACCTCCACCTATATATATACCTCTGTAACTTCGATTTTGAGGTGTGCTTCATTCCAGATTTCAGGTTTTGAGAGATTCCAAGCACCAATTGAGTTTTATGTTTGAAGACAGATTTTTGTGGGAAGACATTCAGACCCAAGTTTTTATGCAATTCAGGTTTTATTTTTCTATGATGAATATTACTATGAATATGTGTAGCTAAATCTCTCTTCAGATTCTAGGGTTTCGAATTATCAATGTATGCATGTTTGATTAATTGAATTATTTTCCCTTTTCCTTCGTAGTTTGTGAAATCTGTGTTTATTCATAATCTTGAGTTTGCTGGCCACATCGTAGGATTAATTAGTTGATTACTTGAGACGTAACTGTAATGGTTTTCAATGGAAATAGATTTTCACAATATAATTTGATTTCTTGTCGTAACTGAAGGAGATAAGTTATAGGAATAGATTCGTAGAATTATGGAATTAATTAATTCATCTTGAGACCAAGCGGAGATAGGTAGGTAATTAATTTATCTACTTTATAAATTGTCCAACAAAGAAGTTCATAATATTTTTTTCTGATGTTTCACTACGAAGAGGAATTAAATTGGGAATTAATCAATTCATTCATCCATGTCATACTTGATAAGTAGATATTCCTGGAATCTTTACTTCTCATAATCGTTTCATCAAAAGTATTTTGTTTTTATGTTTGATTTTAATTTGCAAGCATTACGATTTTCAAAATAAACAAAACCCAAAATTTGACTTTTCCAAACCAGTATTTTGAGAACTTCTGATTTAGTACTTAAGGTTTTTCGTTACTTCTTTCCCCTAGGATTCGATAATTTTATTTGCCACTATATTATTAGCTTTGCTAAGTCACTGTTAAATAATTTTAGTGATCAATTCCTTCTTAAACTCAATTCATGTTCCAGTTATTAGATTTATAGCTTTAGCATTTATTTTTTGCACTCTGAAAAAGACTCAAGGGCGAAATTGACTACTCCGATTAAATTTCTTATTCCTCATTTAATTTTTAAGTAATTCCATTTTTTTAATTATGTATTTTACATTAATTATGTCTAGCTAAATCCTTAGCATATTTTGGGGTTTGTAACAACTGTTTTTGATGCATGCTTAGGATTAGTTGATTGATTTTCTTGTTGATAGTTTGTGATTCCTAATTTAATTCTTAATTTTAAATTAATTTAAGGACCATGAGGCGAAGATTAATATAGATGTCTAGCTATCGATAGAGAAAATTTGGAGAGTCTCCTCATCTGTTCTTCGAGCTCTTCTACGGAGCCTTCGTCATCCTTTCTCGACGAGGTGGATGTTCACCTCCTCTACCTTGGTTGGACTCTGGTGGCTTTTCCAAGTGGTAGGTCAGCCTCTCTGTTTGGTAAGGTTTCTTCGGCCTTCTTTGAAAGTCTTTCTACACAAAGACAATAACATCCTTATGATTTTAGCTGGATGAGTTGGTTGGCACTGAAGCCTTGTTATTGTTCACCATCACAATATCTATTCATGGGATTGAAGTTGGGTTAACAACTCCTTGGTAGGGATCTGAGAGAGATCCTTCTCCTTCAGACTGTTAACTTTAACGAACCAGTCCTCTTTGGACATCCTCGCAAAGATCTTGGCAGTTAGATCAGCGGTTGAATACTTGCCCTAAGGGTGTTCAACTCACTTACAATGGAGTTTAACCGAGCCTCCATTGCTTTGATGTTTTCTCCAGGGAGCATCTTGAAGGACTCGTACATTGCGAAGCACACCTGCAGCTTGTTGCGTCTCATCTGGTCATACTTCTGGTAGAGGTTTGCCAAGTAGTCCGAGACTTTCTTTGCGTTGTCGAGGTGCATGACCTCCTCTATCAAATTCTCGCTGAGTGTGAATATATGATATCTAAAGCCTGATAGTTTATCTCATCTCGCATCTTATCTTCGGTGGTCCACTCTCAGGCTGGTTTGTCTACAAGGACGTCAGGTCCATCGTTCCATTGACTCGAGTCTCCACCTTGATTATTCTGATAGGCATGTAGTCAGCACATCTCTCATCTCCTGGTGCTGACTTCTGAGGTGGGTGAGAACATGCTTCTTCCAGCTGACATATTTGTCTATTGAAAGCTTAGTGGTGTTAATTTTTTACTCTGTAAGTACCTGCTCTCTAAGATAAGAAACACTGCAAGGAATAGATCTTCAAGTCAACTCGTTGAAAGCATACGGCTGATACATTCTTTTTGTATTTTGTTCTCACCAGTTTCTTTCTTTTCTGGACTAAAGAAATTGGTTGTTGATCTTCAATGCTGGCAATTTGCCAGTTTCCAGGCATTTCGGCACTTATAATCGTCACTGGCTTCGAGACACAAACTTGTGAGATATTTAGTTCGTATAACAACTCAATTATCTTATTCAAGACATTATAAATTTTTGAGCTAAGCTCACATCTAGATACTTGTCAACTATATATACATTTTAGCTGATAAACTAATTGGTTTGATGCATCAAAACATAATCGAAAGAAAATTTATAACGTAATTCCTAGAAACTTATTTCTTCATTTACATTGGTGGGATACTCATGAATATTTCTATTAATTAAACAATTTAAGGAGAATTATTGATTCAAGATCTAAAAAATAGTTTAATTATTGATCTAAGATTCAAAATATGAATTCTCAATTTAGAATCCGAAAAATCATCTTAAATTGATAATTTTTATAATTTTTGAATTCTTAAATTAAAATTTTAATTTTCAAATCTTAAATTGATAATTAAATTATGTTTATAGTTGATCAATAATGATGCACCAACATAAATTTTTTATTCAACTTGGAAAATAATCTGAATTAATACATTCCTTTTGTTCTGTCAGAAGCACATATATACCCAAAATTTATTATTATTATATTTATATATCAACGTCAATTCTTTAAAGCACCCCACCATCCACAAAACTTAATTTTTTACATTAATTATACTATTTATATAAACATAAGATATGAAATAAATAATATTAATGTGTTTTACGATGAATATATATATATATATATATAAAATGTTTATGGGATGCATTCATATGTTAATCACTTACCAGATATTACCTGTTACTTCATTGTCGGTACATTATCTAGACAAGTTAACTACATTATCTAGGTCATATTAGGTACATTACGAAGATAATGTATCACATCATTATTGCTTTACATTATTTATCAGTTTGTACATTATCTTCGTAATGTACCTAATATGGCCTAGATAATGTAGTTAGTTTGTCTAGATAATGCACCGACAATGATAACATTTGAGAAGTGGTTAATATATGATTACAACTCTAATATTTATAAATGATATTTATTTGATTAGCTTGCATATATGTACGTTTTCGCATGATGATTGCAAATGTGTTTACATGGTATAGAACAATAATTCGCATACTAGAATTCAATAACATGTTACCTACATAAGCTTAACTTGAATATTTCCCTCGCTCAGATATAGTGGTGAAAATACTTTGTCTGAATCAAGAGATTACAAATTCAATTTTACCTGAAAATATTTGGGTGTATAAAAGAAATTGAACTTATATATATTGTTCAATTAAGTAACTTTAATATTTTAACCTATGGTTTCTTACTCTAGCTACTGCCAAATGCTCTATTATTTCCAATTTTCTCATGTTTTTAATATTTGTTTTACATAGATATGATTAATTTATGATTTGTGGGATTTTTCAACAAATTCATCTCCCCGTTTTAGTGACGTGACAAAATTATATTTATAAATATAAATATGAAGAAAAACGGAATAATTATTTTATTTATAACTTCGAGATTCACTTGAAGATGATTAAAGATTCTTTGAGAATTTATCGTAGAAGTTAGAAACCGAATTTAATTTATTTTAAATACGATCTTGCATTTAAGTTCTTATATATAAATCCTCAGAAATAAACCTTATATCTAACATTCATAAGAATTAATATAGAAAAAAAAAAAAAAGAAGCTAACGCTGTAATAATCACATATTTTCTAGAAGAGACCATGCAATATGTTTCTAATTAATCATTTACATGTGACAATAGTTTATTCAGCGTATGAATTACCTTAGTCTATTGTACATAATTCTTAAAAAAATTATTTTGATATTATCTAACTCGTCAATATTCATCCGATATTATTTATAATTGAACCAAGATGATAAATGATATGTCAAAATCGGTTAAATCAAATTAATTCCATCATTTCCTCCTCACTACTATGGCCATGCCCAGCCCATTTCTTGTCAGTAAATTGGTAGGTCTTAAATTATTAGGCTTCACTCATTTTTATAACATTTATTTGTATAGGATAGTGATATTTAGGTTTTGCTCATTGTAAAGAAGATGGACACCTCATTTATAAGGTAATTGATATGACTTTAACTAGTTAATATGAAATATTTTTAATATAAATGGACTATTATTCAATTAATTCGATTTGTGGAGTTTCTATATTTTATTGGTTTGATAAATACTTATCTACAAACCACATTGAATCAAATCGTAGGCAACTCTAATTTATAATTTAACAGTAATCCAAAATTTTATGTCGGATGATACACTTAAGCATTGAGTGGTTGTATTTGGATTGGAATAGATTATTCTTCGACATTAGACCTTCCATGTTAAAATAAAGTGAAATAAAAGTAGACATGTATATTATCGAATAATAGTGTAAATTAAGAAGAAAATAAATATTTATTTTACTGAAGAAGTAAATGAAATAAATGAGTGAGAGGGAAAGAAAGAAAGAGAAAGAAGACCACTTGCAATTGCATTTAAAACTGCGGTGCAACAACTGGCAAAGCTGGTTCGGCCGTTGCTTCCTTGGTTAATGGCTGTGATGTCTTTAAAAATAATGAACCTCACGCTATGGGGGACCATTGAGAGGTTTGAAGTACAAACATACATCTTTTTAAGTCCCGAATTCAGAAAGAGATCTAAGACATTTAAGCGTTTTATTTGTAATTGCGCCTCAAAATAGCCATACTCATTTTTTAGTCCATCTAAGGAATAAGAGCAATTCGGTAAAGCTATTCAATGCTCAAGGGTCTAGTCCAATATAGACGGCCCATGCATGGCAAACGACATCTCCTGAAAATCCGTTTAGGATAGAGACTTCTTGCAATGCCTCGAACGGCTTCACCTCGAGGGGCCTCATCCCAACAGCTTCATCTCGACGCCTTGAAATGCTTCGCCTCGAGGAGCCTAAGAAATCTAACCATGGCTGACAAAGAGATCCGTAAACGCCGATTGAATCGGTCCGATGAAGTGGTTGAACCACTCTCATCAACGGCCACTTGAAGGACCTATTATGTCAAGCAAAAATGGAAGAATTTTACATATTTTATTTCCTATTTGGACGAGATTTAGCCATATTTGTTCCAGAGTTATGTAGAAAAAAAATATATTTATTTTGGCATAATATGATTTTGATATAACTTACCATATCAAATCATGTTTCCTTGTAAGTCTAGGATTTATCTCCTATTAATATCTATGTTGTCCTTGTAAAAGGGGATCGATTTTTCTCTCTTCAAAAGCATTGAACAGTAAAATTATATTTTCGCCATCTTGAGTATCTGTTATGTGATGACTACAAACTTTGTGTTACATGCTGAGGTGAGTGTCAACAGCATACAGGAAGAAGGAGGTTAGAATTTTGACTAAGGGCTGAAGATGTCGCATTTATACTAATAGAAGTGCAATGTGATTTATGGATGGATAATGGGTGATGACATGTGGCAGTCCAGGAGTGGTTCTCTCTTAATAATTTGTTAAGGTTAGTTAGGGCTAATTGAGCTGAATTAGTTTTTCTGTTCATCATCGTGATTCAGTCTTTTCAGATTGAGAGAGAGAGAGAAAAGAAAGGAGCGACCGCCATTTCTGTAGAATTAGAGAGAGTTTGAGTTTTTCTATGAAATTGTATAACCCTACTCAAAACACCATTAATAACATCACTCTTAACCCTCCATGGATGTAGGTGAATTCACCGAACCACGTAAAATTCGGCTATGTTGTTTTTGCATTTCTGTTTCAAGATCTTGAGTTGTGTATGCGTTCAAATTCTTAACACGTGGTGCCGTCTGTGGCAATCGATCAGTGTTGAACGCACAAAGTGATCATCGGTAGGTATTCGAGGAAGCTCAAGAGAGGAATCGATTATTACCCGGATCAGCAGTAAGTTCTCTCTTGCATTTACTGCTTTGAGATGTGTGATGATATACCGTAGTGTATATTAAAGGGGTTATTCTCTTATGTGAATTCATGTTATACTCATGAACTGGTAGTTTGTGTTGTGATATACAATTGACCTAAAAGTCTGGGGGTTGCTTTATGCGGTTATAAAGATAGCATTACTTTTGTATGGTTTTGGATCATGTCTACTAGCAAGTACGAGATCGATATGTTTTCAGGGAAAAATTATTTCGGGTTATGGAAAGTCAAGATGCAAGCCATCTTAACTCAACAAGGGCTTGAAGATGCCCTCCCGAGTGATGACAAGGCATTTAAAGGTGAATCAGCTGAACAGAAACTTTAGCTGATGAATAAAGCTAAGAGTGCATTATTTCTTAGCTTGGATGATAAAGTCCTGCGTGAGGTATCGAAAGAAAAGACTGCAGCCGATGTGTGGAAGAAATTTGAGAGCCTTTACATGGCTAAATCCCTGGCCAACCGTCTCTACATGAAGCAAAGGCTCCACTCCTGCAGGTTTAATGATGAGAAAGGTGTGTTGGACCAGCTGGATGAGTTCAACAAGGTAGTGGATGATCTGGAGAACCTAGGTGTGGAGATTGGAGATGAGGACAAGGCAATTCATCTTCTTAATGCCTTACCCAAGTCCTACTCGAACCTGACGGATGCCATGATCTATGGCAGGACGGATAAAATATCCCTGGTTGATGTGCAAGCTGTCATAAAACAGAAAGAGTTGGAGAAACTTTCACATGGCCAAAGATCTGATTCATCTGGGGTAGGACTTCTGGTAAAGAAGGGGAGTCAAATAAAGAACAACAAGAAACCTTCTATCTATCTGTTATAAATATTATTCGATATATTTAACCCCTTATGTTGTTAATGATTCATAGTATGTTCTTGTATGTTTTGGTGCATCAAAGCTCTAGCAACTTAGTATCGAGCCAAATGTAAAAGTCATGTATAGGGAATGTACACTTGAGTTGTAATAGAACTAGAAAAGAAGAAGAATCAAGAATGTTGAAAGGAATCAGCAAACTTAATGATTGCTGAAGAACTAGAAGGCTAGCAATACAAAGGAATGCTACAAGAATGCTAAAGAAGTGACTCCTGCAGAACTAGAAGATCTTAGCACAGACTGTTTAGATACCAGCCGTATGCAAACAGCCAGCAAACGACCATCAGCAATCAATGGAAACGTTAAAAAAGTAAATCAGATGGATGCAAATCACAGAGAAACCCGACAAATCCGAGAAAGAACAATCATCTGACACAAAGGAGGTTTCAGACCTAAACAAAAAGATCCGTTCTGAAAGAGATGGCTACAAATAGTAGCTACGTCAATCAGAGACAAAGAGACTTGAACAGTCTCTGTCCACTACAGAAAAAAGGAAGAACACAGATAGGCTAGCAATGCCTTTGAGTCTAACAGATAGGATTCAAACAGTCGTTTGAATCCCAACTATAAATAGGTGTCATCCTGATTTGATTCAAAGGTTCGCGAATTTCTACTTACAGAGATAAAAAGAGAAGATCTATTCAGTCTCTACACTACGCGAACTCATCAGAACTAGTGTTTGATTGAAGCTTTCCCACAAGCTTTAATATCTAAAGCTCGAGACATGTGAAGTTAAGCTTCCAAGGTTATTTTGGGATTCTTTCTACTCTGTGACGAATCTAGCAGTCAAGATTGCTCTACAAGCGTTATTCTTACGGGCATCACCATCACAAGGATAGGTTCTGGGAAGAACTATAAAACTCACAATAGTCGATGTCCGAGGAGAAGGGAGGTTTGTCCTCACTCTAAGGAGCGACACAGGTTGAAGATTGAAGACCGAGGTCCTTGAAGGTGCGCGCTGATCAGACGGAGGAGCTGCTCAACGGTAGAGATCAAGCATGACCTTGTACTCAATCTATTATTAAATTTTCAGTAAATGGACTGAAGAGTGGACGTAGAACAGTTGTTCGAACCACTATAAATCCTTGTGTCGTACTGCTTTATTTCGTTATATTGCCCATACGTGTATTTGAAACTCAACACATCAAGTGTTGTAGTATAAACTGCAAGCTAACTTAATGAATAATTGAGCTAAAAATACATTTGATAAACACTTTTTAAGTCGAGATCTTAGCAAGATAAGTGCAAGATTGTATGAATACTTCCACTGCATGTAAAGCACTCTGATCGGGGACCAACAAGTGGTATGAGAGCGGTTGGTCTTTACAGACTAGCTGCTTCTGAGTTGATTAGGATCAGATCCACAATTTCCTTGCATATCTGTGTTTCTGTGTTTAGCTCAGGTTCAAAGAAATGGCGAACAAAGTGAAGTTTGCATGTTCACTCTAGAATCCTACTCTACCTGGAAAAAGAAGTCGCTGATTGGAGAAGACGTAGCAGTACCAGACATAGTGGTGGACAAGCTGTTTGAGGAGTGGACTCCGGAAGAACGAGTTTGTAGTCAACTGGATTACGTAGCCATGGACTTGATATTAGGTGTTTTGTCACCTACTCTTATGGCAGAAGCATTGGAGTACGAGAATGCCAAAAAAAGGTGGGATTTTCTTGGCACTCTAAGTATGGAAACGGATAAAATGAAGAGAAACAAACTACAACAATGGGTAGACAGGTATGAATCTTTTCAATTAATTCCAGGTGAAACCATCAAGGACATGGAGACCAGATTCAACACCATTGTAGCTGAGTTAAAGAAGCTGGGAAGAACATACGAGCTTCCCGATATGAACTCAAAGATTTTCTCAAGACTACCAAAAGAGGATTGGTTCATCAAAGTGACTAGTTTGAAGGAGAAAGATATGTCAGCAATTAGCACGAAAGAGGTGTATGCTCAACTTAAGGCGCACGAATGGGACATCACGCATATGAAAAAAACGAAATTGTTCGCGTTGCTGTAACCATAGAAGAACCAGTCAAAGATGTTGCATTCTTTGTGATGAGAGACGAACAAAAGTGGAAAACAAAGAAGCTATTCCAATCAGATCGACCAACTCAATCCAGTTTAAGAAAGGAGATTCCTTCCACCAGCAGATCTCAAGTCAAAGAAGCAGAATGCTCAGTAAGCGAACTGGAATAAAAAATGAAGAGATTACAAAAGCTACTGCTGAAAGCCAAAGGAAAAAAGGAGGATTTCCAGCAAAGTCAACCTGCAGACAGCAGAAATGTCAAGAAAGCACCAAGAACATGCTACGAATGTAATTCCCCGGATCACCTGAAGTTTGAATGCCCACGAGTAGATCCAGAGGAAAGGGAAAGATTGAGAAAGTTGTTCGAAAGGCGAGAATCAAAAGTTGTTACCAAAGCTTTACTGACAAGGACGGAACTACCAGACATCCCAGATCATGACGATGAAATCTATTCATCAGAGGATGAAGGGGATGTTCTCATGGTATTCATGGCCGACATTAATGAAGAACAGACAGGAGAATCAGCTCTAGCTATTACAAGAAACCAGGTAAAACATTCTATTTTGTCTACTACTTCTACTTCTGATAATATGCATGACACTGTTGATTCCTATTATTCGGAATCAAACGAGATAACTGTAGAATTTTTGCAAAAAGAATTTTCAAAAGTTCATGCATTAAAGGATGTATTAGTAAAAGAAAATTCCTCGCTCAAATCTCAGCTTTCCGTTTTGACCAGTGAGATTGAAAAATCTAGGTCAACAGACGAGGAACTTTTAAGATTGAAAACATAGTTTTTCTCCTTGAATGAAAAGTTTAATATTTTAAAACAGGAGAATGAAACTTTGAAAAGCAAAAACTCCATGTAAAATACCTGTCATTGTAAATTTTCAAAAAGCACGATAGACTTAAATGAGATTCTAAGTGTCCAAAGCAGTTCGAAGAACTTAGCTGGAATAGGATTTGATAAAGAAAAATCATGTAATGCTGAATCAAGTAAGACAAAGAAAATTATCTTTGTCCGAGCAACTGAGAAGATTTAGCAATCTTCTAAGAAAGATAAGAAGGGAAATCCTAAGTCAACTGCTCAGCAGAAATGTTGGCAAACTAGTATCCCTCAGCTGACTACTCAGCAAACACTAAATTACTTGTCTGCTGAGAAGGTTTATACAAATCCTAGCAAGGGTAAGCAATCTGCTGAGATTGCAAGGAAGCCAGGTTACACTCCAAGTAGAAGGAACGCCTACTTGAGGCCAGAGTCTAAATCAAATCAATTTCAAAAGACAATGATGGCTCAACACACCACTACACATTCATATGCTGATTTAAGATATTATACCAATAGGAACAGAAGGGTAGTGAGGTGTGATGACAAACGAAATGTCAAAATCATGAAGGTCTGGATTCCCAAAGGAATGATCCAGAGAACTAATCCTATAGGACCCGTAACTGATCGGGTACCGAAAATATAACTTCTTTGTTTTGCAGGAACAGGGTCCAGGAAGAAGAACTTCAAGAAAACTTAAAGAATGGATCCTAGACAGTGGATGCTCAGGTCACATGACAGGAGATGAAGAGATCTTCACATAACTCCATAAGATCAGTGGACCTTCAGTCTCATTTGGTGACAACTCAAAAGCTAGACTAATCGGAAGAGGGTGCATCGAGCAGAATGGAATGTGAATAATCAACGTGGCCCTCATCGATAGTTTCAAGCACAATCTACTGAGCATCAGCCAGCTAAGTGAAAATGGCTATATTGTTTCTTTCTTTGATATAGGTTGTGAGATTGCTGATAGGACCACGGAGACGTAAAGCTTAGAGGAATCAAGAAATGAGGACTCTATATTGTTGATTGGGAAAGTGGTCAGCAAGCATCATGCTTCATAGCATTCAGCAAGGAAGAGACAAACTGGCTATTGCACAAAAGGCTAACGCATCTAAACTTTAAGAATATCAAATATATTGCCAAGAATAACATTGTTGCAGGACTACCTAAGGAAACCTTCAAAAAGGAAGGAATATGCAGAGCCTGTTAATGAGGAAAACAAGCCAATGCATCCTTCAGATCCAATCCGGAAAAGGCCACATCAAAAAGAATCCTTGAGCTGCTGCAAATGGACTTATTCGGCCCAGTGACTCCACCCACTGTAGGTAATAAACAATATACCTTGGTTGTTATTGATGATTACTCCAGGTACATATGGGTGAGACTACTCAAAAGCAAGGACGTAGGGAAGATTGTCCCGCCGGAGCTGATATTTCGAGTTCAGAACGACAAAGAGCTCACGGTGAAAAGGATAAGATCTGACAATGGTACGGAATTCTATAACCGAGCATTGATGGACTTTTGCGTTGATGCTGGGATAGGACATGAAAGGTCCACTGCAAGAACACCTCATCAGAATGGCTTGGCAGAAGAAGAAACAAGACTCTCAAAAAGGTTGTACAAACAATGCTTGCGGATACAGACTTGAGTCAAAAATATTGGGGAGAAGCTGGAATAAATGCTTGCTATACACAGAAAACCAAAGTGGATTGAATCTTCGTTTCAACAAGACTCCCTATGAATTATATCATGGTTGTAAGACTTCATTAGCTCATCTTCGTGCTTTTGGTTCACCATGTTATATCCATAACAATGGGAAGTCGAAGTTAAGTACTTTCTCTCCCGAAGCTGACGAAGGAGTGTTCCTAGGATACGGGCATCCATCTCACAAGGGATATAGAGTGCTTAACAAGACAACCAAGCTTGTGGAAATAACATTCAATGTTATTTTTGATGAAGCTACTTTAGTGCGCAGAACCATGAGAAGTCAAGGAGATGAGACTTATGAAACCAATGATGTCAATGGACCTTTGGGCTCGAATACTTCCAAAACTGAACCAATTGATCCGACTAGGTTAATGAGTGAGTCATCATCTCTATCGAAGATCTTGACTAATCAGCCAACAGTCAAGATGGCTGATCGATGCTAAATCTGCATATAAATTATAGCAAAGGGCAAATAAATTTATAAACAACCCAAGGGTTGGTCGATCCCACAAGGATAGTGCAACGAGGGAAAATCATGTACTGGATATGGTTTTCAGATCTTTTGTTTGGGCAAATCAAATTTAAGGTTTTTGGTTTTTTCAAAAGAAATAATTAAGGGGAAATTCAAATAATAAAAGCACAGATTCCAAGGAAATTTACCAATCTGGTCAACATGAAAGAAACAAATATTCAAACCCATAAAAGATAATTTTGGTGGAAAATC
>JAPKLW010000015.1:965718-1051199 GCA_026898455.1 Plectranthus barbatus
CCCCAAGCAATTCTCGCCCAAAATATATGAAAATCTCGCAAAATCTCGCCAAAACAGTCTGTCTCAGCCGAGATGGCCCTTGCCACTGCCGAGATGGAGGATTCGGCTTGGTTGAGATGGCTTTGATTTCGGTCGAAACAGAGATGTTTTCGCCACTTACGACCCTTCTGCGCAGTCTCACGGTTTTGGCCATAACTTTTGCATCCAAACTCCGATTGATTCGATTCCAGTTGCGTTGGAAAGCTAACTCAAAGATATTTCAAATGCCTTGCTCCATTAGCTCAGATTCCATCGGTGGAAGAATTAGTGCTTGTTCCTTTGAACATCTGCTGCTTTCGGTACGGGTTCTCCATTGGATTTGGCCTAAAACCTTCGAAATCTTACCATGGCAAGCATAACACCCTCTAATATACACTCATGCTCAGTTTATTCAAGAAAACATACTAAAATGCATAAAAGAAAGGAAAAACATTGCGATAAGAGAGTAGAAAAACGAGCTTATCAATGGCCTGTGATGAAAATGGTAATACTAAGGCCACCATAAATTCTCTCGAAGAGCTCACATGTCAAGGGGGAACTCAAGAAGAGAAAGCTCATCAGCAAAATAAAGAGGTTGTTGAGAGTCCCTAAATTGGCGAGAGAATTGCCAAAGATAACTCTGCTGAAGACAACTAGGAAGAGAATGCTGGAAATGGGAGTACTACATCAGCAAACCAAAATCCAGCAGACGATATGCCAGAAGATAATCACTCAGCTGAAGACATTCCAACAAGTGTAGCAGACAACTTGGAAGATCTACAGCTTGTTGATGTACCAGTCTCAGAAGAACCAATCGGAACGTCCAACAGTCAAGTCATTCCAGTAGATGAACTACAAAGACCAAAATGGCTACTTAGAGATCATCCCACTGAAGCGATCTTAGGAGATCTTGCAGATCCAATCCGAACCAAACACAGTGTCATGCTAGCCTACTTCATATCGCAAGAGGAGCCTACCAAAGTAGCAGACACACTCAAATCAGCTAATTGGATCAATGCGATGCAGGAAGAACCATCAGAGTTCACAAGGAATCACGTATGGGATCTCGTCGATCGACCAACATATCAATCAGTGATAGGAACCAAATGGGCATTCAAGAATAAGCGAGAAGAAAATGGATTTGTCGTTTGCAATAAAGCCAGACTCGTTGCTAAAGGATATGCACAGTGCGAAGGAATATACTTCAATGAAACCTTTGGTCCGGTATCTCGACTGGAAGCAATTAGGTTATTTCTAGCATATGTTGTCCATCATGGTTTTACAATCTTTCAGATGTACGTCAAGAGTGCATTCCTAAATGGTGAATTAAAGGAGGAAGTCTACATGGAGCAACCACCAGGATTCGAGCGCAGAAACAAGGTGTACAGATTAAGGATGAGACGCTATCACAGTTTCTGCTGAAGAATGGATTCAGGAAAGGGAAGATTGACAGGACGTTATTCTTGATCAAAGATGTTGAAGACAATTTGCTCATCCAAATCTATATGGATGACATCATATTTGGATAAAGAAATCTAAATCTCTGTGAGAAGTTTGCTCGACTTATGCAGACTAACTTCCAGATGAGTATGATGGGAAAGATGTCATACTTTCTAGGACTACAAGTTCAGCAATCCAGTGATGGGATCTTCATCCACCAGAAGAAGTACACTAAGGATCTCATCAGCAAATTCTGCCCAAAGAAGACGAAAACACTACGGATTCCCATGAGCACGGCATGTCAAATATCAATAGACAAAGAAGGCGAATCTATAGATCCCACAACATATATAATTGGCTCTCTGCTATATCTAACGGCCAGTAGACCAAACATTTCGTATGTTGTAGGCATATGTGCTAGAAATCAAGAAAATCCAAAGAAATCACACATGGAATACGCACGAAGGATTGTCAGATATCTGAAAGGAACGGAATCCTTAGGAATTTGGTACCCCAGAGCAGATGATCTCACACTCATTGGATATTCAGACTCGGACTTCGAAGGATGTCAAATTGATCAAAAAAGCACGAGTTGGACATGTCAATTCCTTGGTGATAAGCTGATAAGTTGGTTCAGCAAGAAGCAACACTCCGTAGCAACATCCACAACATAAGCAAAATATGTAGTTGCTGCAAGCTGCTGTAAACAAGTGTTGTGGATCAAGAAACAACTTCAAGACTATGAAGTCTACACTGGTTGTGTTCCTATATACTGCGACAGCAACAGTGCAATGTGCATCACAAATAATCCAGTGCATCACTCTAGGACGAAGCATATCGATATCCGACATCACTTTATTCGAGATCATGTTGAGAAAAAGGATATCTCCGTGGATTATATCAGGACAGAAGATCAACTAGCAAACATCTTCACTAAACCTCTAGCAGAAGGAAGATTCAAGGAGCTTTGTTTGAAGCTCGGTCTATTAGAGTTAGATGAGGTTATGGAAGAATGAGTCCCAGCTCTCATTCTATTCTTGGAATTCTCTAAGATTATTTGGAAATCTCGAATCGACTGAATATATAAAATCATTTGAAATTCTTGGAGGATATGCAGAATAAGAGTGTGTTCGAGCTCACGCTCTTCAGAGGAATTTTTGACAAATTCCATCCGATTGCTAAGTCCCAGCTCTCAGCAATCTTTACGATCAAATAAAAAAATATCATTTTCAGCAGACCAAGATAAGAAAATGCTGAGTCCCAGCTCTCAGAATATAAAGATCATATTTAATGATGAAGCGACGAGTGATATTTGTTATCATTAAGAAAGATCTCGTTCAAGGCTCGAGACGATTCAATTCTGAAAATAGCATCTCGATTATGCATTTGAGCTTATAAGGATTAACAGACACAACAACACATTTTTTTTTCTTTTTTTTTTTCTAGAGCCCAACCTTTTCTTTTGCTTTTACCCTTCTAATAATATCTTATCCTTTCTCAAACAAATCCCAACCCACTCTCATGGAGAAGAGTTGATTCTCCTATTTATTTCCAACTCATAGACAAAGAAAGAAAATATCATAGGCTCAAAAGGGCTGACTAGGGATAACATTTAATTAGGACAATGTATGGGAAAATAGGCTAAACAAAGATGGCCTAAAATCACTTCCTAAACCTGCGCACACTAGCAGTCTTGAAAGAGAAACAGAGCAAGTTCTAGAGAAACTCAAAATTGCAGACACACTCACAATCGAATTTCATGCTCAAAGACTCACACTTAGGACAATTTTTCTTCCACAGTAAACATCAACTCATCATCTATCTCATGCCAACGCAAGTATCAAAACAGGTAATCATGCGGTATTCACATTCATAGGCATACTCAACCACTATCACAATCAACGCAAGCTAAGTCAATCAATTCAAATCTTGCATTCTTGTCCTAGGGTTCAATCATACTCAAATTCCCACAATCTCGCGTTTTATTCAAAAAAATTTATTCATGCAGAAATTTAAATAAAGAAAATAAAAGATAGAAAGGAGTTTCAAAACCCTTAAATCTTCATCCCCCCAAACTTATTCGAAAATCAGAGAGAATAAGTTTGGAAATCAGATTCAGAATTCGAAACTGTACCTCAATTGTTGGCCTCAGACACCAACTTTTTATCCTTCATCTTCAAACTCAGACCGGCGTGGATTTTGGCTGTTGGCACTCCATCTCGGCCGTTGCGAACATTATCTCGGCCGGGATGGAGCCTTCTTGTCGACCTCTGTCTCGGTCGAAGTGTTCCATGTCTCGGACTTCTGTCTCGGCCGTGGCAAAGCTTCGGTTTTTTTTTTCAAAAGGAAAATAAAAACGTGAAGTAACAGTGATAAACAAAAGAAAACGAAAAAAACTAAACAGAAACGGGAAAAATTGAAAACACAATGGGTTACCTCCCATTCAGTGCCTTATTTACCGTCGTGGCTCGACTCAGCTTCCAGCTCACCAAGGCGGTCGAGTCCAGACTCGTCGACCCCTTGAGTCTATCATGAAGACTTTCCGGTTTCTTATGACGGTGGTGTACTTGGAAGGAGGCAGCTTAATTGTCGATTTCACTGACTCGTTTCCTCGTTCCCACCGGATGGCTTCTTCTTCTTCCTCCGGTGTCTCGTCTCCTTCTTGCTCTTCTTCTTCTTCTTCAGCAGTATTGATCCGGTTGCACTCCCATTTCCTCTTGTTCTTATCTATGCAGAAGGTTACAGACTCTTCATTCGCTCTCAGTGTGATCTCCCCCTTCTTGCAGTCGATCAAGACACCAGCTGTGTCGAGGAACTCTCTTCCCAAAATCATGGGGGTATTGGCATCTTCCTTCATCTCATGGACAACGAAATCTGCAGGAAAAATCAGATGACCAACTCTAATAAGTACATCCTCTACAATACCTTTTGGCTTGGACACAGATCGGTCCGCCATCTGCAGGGTTATCATAGTGGCTCTCATCTCCCCTATCTCCAACTTCTTGTAGATGGACAAGGGCATCAGGTTGATGCTTGCCCCTATATCGCACAAAACATTTTGGAACTCCTTTCCTCCAATCTCGATAGGTATCGAGAAACAGCCTGGATCCGATCTCTTGATGGGGATCTGCTTCTGCAACAGTAGACTGCACTCCTCATGTATCCTCACAGTCACGTTCTCCATGAACTGCTTCTTCTCGCTCATCAGTCTTCTGAGGTACTTCATGTAACCGGGTATTTCCCTGAGAGCTTCAATAAGAGGAATGTTAATGTTCACTTTTTTAAGATTTTCAACAAAATTTTTGAATTTAGAATCTTCCCTCTTTTTCGCGAATCTCTGTGGAAAGGGCATTGGAGCAACCGGCTCAGTTCTTTTCTCTTTCTCTCTTTCCTTCTCGCTCTGCTTTGCCTTCTGTTTCGACCGGGATGCATCTATCTCGGCCGTCCCGCTCTCCATCTGCCCCGACCGTGTCTGGCTTGTCTCGGCCGGGCTGGCATCTTCTATCTCGGCCGGGCTAGCTTCTGCCCCAGGCGTCCTGCATTCGTCTGTCTCGACCGGGATGGGGGTCATCTCAGCCGAGATAGAGATGTTCTGCTCGTGATTCTCCATCTCTGTTTCACTTTCTCTTCCTTCCGGTTTGCTCGGGCCTTTATATCTCCTTCCAGATCGAAGCGAGATGGCATTTACTGTCTTTGCCTTTGCTGGGTTTGTCTCTGTTGTGCTCGGCAGTTGCCCCGGCTTATGCTAATTTCCCAAGGTAGCGGCAATCTGACTCAACTGGGTGTCCATCATCTGCAGGTGCTTTGTCATCAGTTGCATGTGATTGGCCATCCCTTTCACTTCATTTTCCACCTTGCCGAATCTGTTGTCTGAGCTCTTTATAAAATTTTCCAGTGTCTCTTCCAGCACAGACTGCTTTTTCTCCACAATTTCACCTCCAGTACCTACATCAAAACCAGGGGGAGGGTGTTCTGCAGCAATGGGGTTAGCATAAGAAAAACCAGGGTGAGATCGCCCATGGTTATAGTGATACCCCTGATTACCTCGGTAGTTATTGTGATAACCACCCCCAATATAGTTTACCTCCGAATTCGCAGCTCCAGATGAACTGCCAGCTCCTCGGTTGATGTAGTCAGCCTCCAGCGGAAAAATTGCCATGCTTGGCTCAGTAGGATTGGCAGCCACCTTTGCGGTCCCCAGCTTCTCAATTTCCTCTCAGAGCTTCTTCACCTCCGCGACCACATCAAATTCTGTCTTGGCCTCAACAGCTTTGACTGGAATCTGTCTCTCAGTAGGCCATTGGTGGCTGTTCAGTGCCATGTCTGCTAGAAGCCTCATACTTTCTGCTCCACTTTTCTTCATCAAGATCCCGCCAGCAGATGCATCCACCAATTCCTTCATGTGAGGGTTCAGACCTTCATAGAAGTGGCAGACCTGCATCTCGAGATCAATCCCATTTCCAGGACAGAGTCGCAAGAGTTCATTGTACCTCTTCCAGGCTTCATGCAGGGATTCATCATACAACTGCTTGAATGTGGTGATGGCAGCTTTCCTTTTCAGCAACAGGCTCGGTGGGAAGTAGTTGGTGAGGAATGCTGCTCGCAGCTCCTCCCATGTCCCAATTTGGCTTTTATCAAGCCCAGCATACCAAGACCGCGCCTCGTCTCTAAGTGAGAACGAGAACAGTCTCATCCTGATGACGTCTTAGGGGACTCCATTCTGCTTTATCGTGTCGCACACCTCTATGAATTGGTTGAGGTGGGCATACCGATCCTCTACGGCTCTCCCCCCAAACTGGTTCTGCTGCACCATCTGTATCAGCCCTGTGCGCAGCTCAAAATTGTTGGCGTTGATGCTAACCCTGAATCCTGCTTCCTCCTGTTGTGGTAAAAATCGGTCTAGAATAGACCTCTGTGGCACCATGACCTGCCTTTCATTCAGTTCCGCCAATCTTGCGGCTTGCTCGGCTTGGGTAGCTTGGGCTGCAAGAAGTTGCGCCCTCAGTTGTTGCACCTCATTCACAAACTGCCTCTGCTCCTCTGGTGTCATGTTCTGCATAGGGGCTTCTTGATTCGCTTCCATCTCAAAGTTCAACCTCTTTCCTTTCTTTCTGATGTTTCTGCAGGTTGCTTCGATTTTTGGTATGAAAGGTTCAAGTGCCTTTCCTTTGTTCCGCGTGTTCATGCACCTGCACAGAAAACGAGGAAGAAATCAGTCTGTCCCGGCCATTTTGGACTTTATCTCGGCCGGGATTGTGGTTTTTGTCTCGGCCGGTTTGTGACTCAACTCGGCCGGGATGGAGAATTTGTCTCGTCCGTGGTGGGACTCACCTCGGCCGAGACAGATGCGACTAAGAAAAACTCACGCGAATGGAAAACACAGCGACAGACCCCAAAACAAAGAAAAATAATACTAACTCGAAAATAAAAAGAAAGAGTACAACCCAATCCAGAAGTTCTTCAACTTTCCAGTAATGAATCGCCGTCTGACTATCCCCGGCAACGGCGCCAATTTGATCGATGCTAAATCTGCATACAAATTATAGCAAAGGGCAAATAAATTTTTAAACAACCCAAGGGTTGGTCGATCCCACAAGGATAGTGCAACGAGGGAAAATCATGTACTGGATATGGGTTTCAGATCTTTTGTTTGGGCAAATCAATTTGTGGGGTTTTGGTTTTTCAAAACAAATAATTAAAGAGAGAAATTCAAATATTAAAAAGCACAGATTCCAGGGAAATCTACCAATCTGATCAACTTGCAAGAATTAAATATTCAAACCCATGAAACACAATTTTGGTGGAAAACCTTTTAATGTGGAATTAATTCATTGGTCGGGCAATTAAAACCTAAATTACTAATTAGTGATCTATCTCCTCTCGGTCTCAAAATACACCAATTAATCAATTTCATAAAGATCTAGATTTTCCTACAATTGAAATCTTCTTGGTCGGACAGATAATCAAGGGTATTAAACTCTCACTTTCTATTATCAATTTTCACCTCTCGGTCCTTCAATTAATAACAAAAATCTATTCCAATTTTCATCTCTCGATCCTTCAATTGAAAAATAGATTTGAAATAAAATCAAAGAGTTTAAACCAATAAAAGGGTTTGAATAAATAAATCTAAAAAAGCATCACAGATGGAGAAACCTTAGAACCTGTTTAGGGTTCTAGCCTAACATATTAAAGATAAACATTGCAGGGAAAAATAAAGATTGCATTAAAAAGTAATGGTTTA
This sequence comes from Plectranthus barbatus, assembly GCA_026898455.1. NCBI lineage: Eukaryota > Viridiplantae > Streptophyta > Magnoliopsida > Lamiales > Lamiaceae > Plectranthus > Plectranthus barbatus. The sequence continues at coordinate 973,421 of JAPKLW010000015.1, forward strand.
ACAAATAAAAGTAAAGAGGAATTCTAAAGAAAATAGAAAATAAAGATGTAAAAAAACTGTAAAGGGGAAAGAAGATAAAAACTAAAAGAAAGGGTTTCAAAACTAAACGAGCTCTTAATTCTGAGCTATTGAAGAGTTTATATAGTAGTAGGGCTGAGGCCTTGGATGCACATCTTCAAAAGGTATGATTTATTGCTTCCAAATTGATGTATATCTTATTCCCCAAGCAATTCTCACCCAAAATATATGAAAATCTCGCAAAATCTCGCCAAAACAGTCTGCCTCGGCCGAGATGGCTCTTGCCACGGCCGAGATGGAGGATTCGGCCCGGTCGAGATGGCTTTCATTTCGGTCGAAACAGAGACATTTCCGCCACTTCCGACCTTTCTGCGCAGTCTCACGGTTTTGGCCATAACTTTCGCATCCGAACTCCGATTGATCCAATTCCAGTTGCGTTGGAAAGCTAACTCAAATATCTTTCAAATGTCATGCTCCATTAGCTCAGATTCCAACAGTGGAAGAAGTAGTGACTGTTTCTTTGAACATCTGCTGCTTTCGGTACGGGTTCTCCATTGGATTTGGCCTAAAACCTACGAAATCTTACCATGGCAAGCATAATACCCTCTAATATACACTCATGCTCAGTTTATTCAAGAAAACATACTAAAATACATAAAAGAAAGGAAAAACAATGCAATAAGTGAGTAGAAAAACGAGCTTATCAAGGAGCAAGAAGACAGATTTCGTCATTTAGAAGCTTGAAGACAACTGGAAGAAGATTTAAGGAGACAACGTGAAGAAGAGGAGAGAGAGGAGCAAAGAAAGATCGAAGAAAAGGAGAGAATCAGAAGATAGGAAAGAGAAGCTTTAGTGGACAACTTCTTGAAGATGACAATGGAAGCACTCAAGATTGTGAAAAAGTCCACCGTTGGTTCCTCAAGTGCCAGAAACACTGCTGATTCAGACTCCTCAAAAACCAAGAAGTAATATCTCTCTTAACCCTATGTGTCTCCTAGTTGAAAAACAATTTTTTATTTCAATTTGGGTATGTGTTTCCTGTACAACAAAGCATGATATTATTAATGGAAACTAACCCAGGTTGAAGACGACATCTTATTTTCCATGCTGATCTAATTGAATTAGCTGAAATTACAAACTCAGTGTAATCAGCAAACGTCGTGGATTGATGATGTGTGTGGAATATTCCTGTGTGATTGCTTGATTAAATTATGTGAATGTGCTATGTGCTTATCTGATAAAGGATTTGGAAGCCATTTACCTGATGAAAATTTTGAATAATCGAGCAATACCCTTGATTTTGAGGGGGAACATTTAGTAACCATACTGATTCTACGGGAGTTGACATGCTGAGAATAGACTTGATAGGAAAATCTTTGTAATCTCAGTAATCAGCTTTCCCATGATTAGTTAGAATTAAAGCTTAGGATTGAGGCTTTGATCGCAACAAAAAGGGGGAAATTGTTAGGAATATTGTTAGATATATTTAACCCCTTCAGTTGTTAATGATTCATAGTATGTTCTTGTATGTTTTGGTGCATCAAAGCGCTAGCAACTCAGTATCGAGTCAAATGTAAAAGTCCTGTATAGGGAATGTATACTCGACTTGTAATAGAACTGCAAAAGAAGAATGATCAAGAATGCTGAAAGGAATCAGCAGACTGGTTGACTGTTGAAGAATGCTAAAGAACTGGAAGGCTAGCAATATGAAGGAATGCTACAAGAATGCTGAAGAAGTGACTCCAGCAGAACTAGAAGATCTTAGCACAGACTGTTGAGATACCAGCCGTATGCAAACAAGCAGCAAACGACCATCAGCAATCAAGGGAAACATTGAAGTCATAAATCAGACGGATGCAAATTACAAGGAGATCTGATGAATCAAAGAAAGAACAATCATCAGACACAAAGGAGGTTTCAGACCTAAACAAAAAGATACGTTCTGACAGAGACGACTACAAATAGATGCTACGCCAATCACAGACAAGGAGACTTGAAGAGTCTCTGTCCACTGCAGAAAAAGGAAGAACATAGATTGGCTAGCAATGTCTTTGAGTCTAACGGATAGGATTCAAACTGTCGTTTGAATCCGCACTTATAAATAGGTGTCATCCTGATTTGATTCAAAGGTTCGTGAATTTCTACTTATAGAGATAAAAAGAGAAGATCTATTCACTCTCTACACTATGTGAACTCATTCGAGATAGCGCTTGATTGAAGCTTTCCCACAAGCTATCATATCTAAAGCTCGAGACCTGCGAAGTTAAGCTTTCAAGGTTATTTTGGGATTTTTTCTACTCTGGGAAGAATCTAGCAGTCAAGATTGCTCTGCAAGCATGATTCTTACGGGCATCACCAACACAAGGATATGTTCTGGAAAGAACTATAAAACTCCCAATAGTCGACGTCCAAGGAGAAGGGAGGTTTGTCCTCACTCTAAGGAGCGACACAGGTTGAAGATTGAAGACCGAGGTGCTTGAAGGTGCGCGTTGAACAGACGGAGGAGCTGCTCAACGCTAGAGATCAGGCCTAACCTTGTACTCAATCTATTAGTGAATTTTAATTCAAAGGACTGAAGAGTGGACGTAGAACAGTTGTTCGAACCACTATAAATCCTTGTGTCCTTACTACTTTATTTCGTTATATTGCCCACACGTGTATTTGAAACTCAACACATCAAGTGTTGTAGTATAAACTTCAAGCTAACTTAACGAATAATTGAGCTAAAATACATTTGATAAACACTTGTTAAGTCGAGACTTTAGCAAGATAAGTGCAAGATTGTATTAATACTTCCGCTGCATATAAAACACTCTGATCGGAAACCAACACTATCCTGAAAACAGTTATAATGAGAGGCCAAATTTCAACCAGAAAAAGGAAATGAGAACATCTGCATTTCCAAGGAAGTTCAAAAGCTTCAACCAGCAAGTGGAAGTGAGACCTCCAAGTGGAGGGGCTGATCCAAGAATCTACCATTACTGTAAAAAGTTCGAGCACTTGATTAGGGATTGCAGTGTGTTAAAACAAAAGAATATGTATCAAAGTCATGGCTCAAATCAGGTTAGCTCCACTGAAGAAAATCTAAAGGAGGTTTTGAATGTTCTGGAAAGTGGTGAAGATCGAGGATGGATACTTAACTCGGGCTGCTCTTTTCATATGAGCGCGCACCTGGAGTGGTTTGACAAAACTAAACTCAAGCAGCTGGGAACTATTGTTCTTGGGAACAACAATGTGTGCAAGATTGAAGGGATTGGTTCTATAAGGATTAAGAATCATAATGGAGAAATTAAACATCTGAAGGAAGTTAGATATATACCTCAGATTCAGAGAAACTTGATTTCTCTTGGAGTGTTGGAAGCAAGGGGTTATCAATTTATAGGCAGTGAAGGATATATCAAGGTATGCAGAGGGGATATTGTCATCCTGGTGGGCAAGAGATGTAACAGTATATACTACCTCAATGCCAGCACAATAATTGGAGATGTGAACACAACAACTAAGGGAGTTGGCTACAAGAAGTGGCATGCCAGAATGGCTCACATTAGCCAGAAAGGATTGGAAGAGCTTAACAGACAAGGTCTTATCCAAGTGGAAGGTGCTGAAGATGTTAGTGAATGTGAGCAGTGCATCATGGCTAAGAGCAAGAAGCAGTTGCATGGAGCAAGTGTTTTAAGAAGCAACAAACCATTGGATTATGTTCATGCTGACCTGTGGGGGCCAACTAGGACTGAAAGTATGGGTGGTGGTAAGTACTTTCTGTCAATAATGGATGACTTTTCCAGGAAAGTCTGGACATACATACTTAAATCCAAGGATAACACTACACAGAATTTCAAGGAGTGGTGCCAGCTGGTTGAAAAAGGAGAAAATTAGATGCATAAGAATAGATAACGACCTAGAGTTCTTGTCTGAAGAGCTTGATTCATATTGTAGATCAAAGGGGATAAGAAGACATAGAACTGTTCCTAACAATCCACAGCAAAATGGGTTGATTGAAAGGATGAATAGGACTATCATTGAGAGAGTGCGGTGTATGCTCTCGAGCTCAGGTTTAACCAAGAGGTTTTGGGCAGAGGATCTAGCAACTGCAACCTATTTAATAAACAAGAGTCCAGCAACAACTATCCAGTACAGAACCCCAAATGAAGTATGGTATGGAAGGCAGTTGGTATATTCTCATCTCAGGCCATTCGGGTGTCATGTATATGCCCACATTAGACAAGACAAGTTAGATCCAAGAGTATTAAGGTGTATCATGCTAGGGTATCCCACTGGAACCAAATAATACAAATTATGGTGTATAGAACCAGACCAAGAGAAGATAATAACCAGCAGGGATGTCATCTTCAATGAGATGAAAATGCATATGCTCACTTCCCAAGAAAAAGAACAGGAGAAGAAAAATGCAACTGAAATTGCTCCAGCAAAAAGCAAATTTGAGTTTCCTACAACAGATGAGGATACTACTTCTACTGAACCTCATCCTCCAGCAGAGGTTTAGCAGACACCACAGCAAAATGCACAAACAGTGTACTGGCTGAGCAGGGATCGAATTAGGAGGGAGATCCACCCTCCAAAACGATTTTCTGAGGCAGACATGGTGTTCCTTAGCTTGAATATAGCTAAGAAACTCGAAGATGAGGATCCCAAATCAGTGAAGGAAGCACTAGAGAGCTCAGAAAGAAGGCAATGGGAACAGGCCATGGATGAAGAGATGGCTTCTTTGATGAAGAATTGAACCTGGACACTGGTTGAGAAACCAAAGTTTAAGACTTGCATTGGTTGTAAATGGTAGTTCAAGAAGAAAATTGAGAATGCAAATCCACCACAATTGAGATTCAAGGCCCGGTTGGTGGCCAAAGGGTTCACACAAAAGGAGGGGATAGACTTCACAGAGGTCTTTTCTCCTGTAGTTAAACACTGCTCCATCAGGGTGTTGCTGACAATTGTAGTAAAACTTGATTTAGAACTACACCAACTCGATGTGAAGATAAATTTTCTTCATGGTGAGTTAGAAGAAATTCTTCGCATGGATCAACCTACACAATACATTGAAAAGGGGAAAGAAAACCTTGTTTGCCAGCTGAATAAGTCTCTCTATGGACTTAAACTAAGTTCACGACAGTGGAACAAGAAGTTTGATTCACGCATGAAAAGAATTGGGTTCACAAAATCAAACTTTGAGAATTGTGTCTACATGAAGGGAGGATCTGAGAACAACATCATATACCTATTACTTTATGTGGATGATATGCTGTTAGCTGGGAAGTTTATAGCAGATATTGAGATGGTGAAGAGGGACCTTGAAGCTGAATTCAAAATGAAGGACTTGCGGGTTGCCTACATAATATTGGGGATAGATATTCTCAGAGATAGAAGAGCAGGAAAGTTGAAGTTAAGACAAAGCAAGTACTTAAACAAGATAATTGATAAATTTTGCATGCTACAGGCCAAATGCTTAGCTCTACCAATCAGTCAGGGAGTGAAACTTTCAGAAGCAATGTCCCCTCAAAGCAAAGAAGAACAGATCTACATGGAAAGTGTACCTTATGCAAGTTTTGTGGGGAGTATGATGTATATGATGGTTTGTACCAGGCCGGACATAGCCTATGCAATTAGCATCACCAATCGTTTCATGTCAAAGCCCGAAAGGGATCACTGGAATGCCTTGATAGGTATATTAAGGTACCTAAAAGGAACTCAACACTATGGTTTTTGTTTAAAAGAAGGTTGAGTGGAGTTCAGCAACTTTAATGAGATTCGTGGATTCTGATTATGCTTCGAGTGTTGATACCAGGAATTCGCAGACAGGGTATGTATTCAACTTGTTTGGTACAATCATAAGTTAGAAGTCTAAGCTACAAAGTGTGGTAGCACTCTCCACGATCGAAGCAGAATTTGTGGCCATAACTAAGGCCATAAAGGAGGCACTTTGGCTGAAAGGGATGATAAATGAATTAGGAATGAAGCAGGAATCTGTGACTATACTTTATGATTCACAAAGTGCTCTACATCTCATAAAGCACCAGGTGTTCCACGATCGATCGAAGCACATAGACGTGCGGTATCATTTTGTAAGAGATGTGCTAGAAAAGGGTACAGTCACTATGGAGAAAGTATCTACTCAAGACAATGCCTCTGATACATTTACTAAGGTAATACCACTTAGTAAGTTCAGATATTGTATGCAACTGATGAGTGTTTGCGCTGTAGTGGGACTCAGCGAGGGAAATGAGTGATCTATGGTGTTGTACTCAGGAGGGAGATGTGTTATGTGATGACTGCAAACTTTGTGTTACATGCTGAGGTGAGTGTCGACGGCATACAGGAAAAAAGAGGTTAGAATTTTGACTAAGGGCTGAAGATATCGCATTTATACTAACATAAGTGCAATGCGATTTATGGATGGATAATGGGTGATGACATGTGGCAGTCGAGGAGTGGTTCTCTCTTAATAATTTGTTAAGGGTAGTTAGGGCTAATTGAGCTGAATTAGTTTTTCTGTTCATCATCGTGATTCAGTCTTTTCAGATTGAGAGAGAGAGAAAAAAAAGAAAGGAGCGACCGCCATTTCTGTTGAATTAGAGAGAGTTTGAGTTTTCTGTGAAATTGTAACCCTATTCAAAACACCATTAATAACATCACTCTTAATCCTCCGTGGATGTAGGTGAATTCACCGAACCACGTAAAATTCGGCTGCGTTGTTTCTGCATTTCTATTTCAAGATCTTGAGTTGTGTATGCGTTCAAATTATAAATAGTATTCTTTCTTTCTTTTTTCCTTCTTTCAAATTTCATCCATCAACATCTAAGTTAATGGTCGTGGATTTCAGGTTTAATGAGATATTGTGATGGAATGAAATTTAAATTAATTTATTCTATATTTAAAAAAAAAAAATACAAACTTCACAAAAGTTACAAGGAAAATGAAAACTCGATTTCAGAGATTCTTATTTTTATTCCCAACTTTGAATTATTTTCAAATTCAGTTTTTATGTATTGTATACCGAGATTTTGGGCTCGAAAAATATTACTCCTTCTGTCCCGCCAGATTAGTCCATATTTCAATTTTCGTCTGTCCCACCAGATTAGTCCACTTTCCTAAAATGGAAAAAAATCTCCTCACATCAATAAAATATTAATTCCACTACACTCACAAACATTGGTTTCTGTGCCAAAACCAAACTGGACTAATCTAATGGAACGGAGGGAGTATGTGTGGATTATGTTTGGTCAATTTATTGAATTACGTGGAAATTTTATACCCAAATAACATTTTTTGTATTGTCAACCAAAAATATTAAGATCTTTCATATCACTTTTGTACTTTTCAGTTTTCACGTCAATTTTGTGTCACAAAAGAATTGAGCATTAAATTATTTCATCTCAAAAGGTGTGATAGATAGGAATGTACAACTAGAGGCATTAATATGAATTAACATGACTTCAGGTTGAGTTCGGATTATTTTTGTGTCGACTCGCATTATTCGAATGACCGATAAATCAATCAATTTTAATGTTATATTCTACTCCTTCCATCTCCTGTTTCTTGACACATTTGATCGGGCACGGAAGTTAAGAAAAAGTGATTAGAAGAGTTACTGGGGTAAGATTAGTAGGTTAATGATTAGGAGAGATAGTGAAGTATGAGAGATAGTGGGGTAGGAGTAGAGTAAGTTTAGTAGGTAATTAATTAATAAAAACTTTCCAAAAACGGAAACATTGCAAGTGTTCTGGGACGGACCAAAAAGGAAAACGTTGCGAGTGTCCTGGGACGGAGGGAGTATTTTTTATTTAGTTATTTGCTTGAATTGAATTAAAAGTATAAAACCTAAATAAACCTTAATGTAATCTTTGTTTTGTTGTCTTGTTACTTGAAAGCAGGGCCAGACTCTTAGGCCGTGCGAGAGGTGTGCCGCAACGGGGCCTTCGAATGAGAGGGGCACTATTTTAAATATATATATATATATAGTAGTAATGTTATGCTAATTTATCTTAGTACATATTTAAGAAAAACTAATAAAAAATTGAGTTTTTAGCTTAACTAAATAGATTAACAAAAAATTATAATTTGTATTTATCCTAACATAGTTATTTAGTTCAATCTAAATTAAAAAAACGAGACAAGATATTAAGATTTATTTGTCAACTATAAGAATACTGTATGATGATATCGATTAATAATTAAAAACATTACAGTCATCGTCACATAATTTGCCACAAAAATCTCATTCTTTTCAAAAATAAAATGTCTCATCATCTAAACGTTACTGTAGTTAGGTAATTTTTAATTTACTTTTATTTTTTTGATACATATATAACATTTATCTTTGATGAGTTTGGTCAAATTTCACAACTACATGGTTTTAGATTTTTTGTGCATTGTTGACTTGTTTACTTGCATAGTTTTAAATTCTTACATGTTATTTTGTTTGATTTTTTTAAGAACTTAGTTAGTTTAATTTAATTTTTTTAATTTTCAACTGTTGGTTCATAAACTAAACACCATGCAATCTATGTTTTTTTACACCGCTTTAGATATATTGACTTATTTAAAAAGTTTGAATAACTTCATACATATGACAATACCCGTTACCGTTGCATAAGTTGGGAGATTTTTTTTCAAAATTTAAGTTATTGAAATATTATATGCACTCGAGTATGTCACAAGAAATATTGAGTGAACTTGTTTTGACATAATATTGAATATTATATTTTATTAATATTCTTATTTATAACTAAAAAAATTAAGGCACCATTTGTTTGTTCGCACAGGGCCTCCAAAATCACGGGGCCGGCCCTACTTGAAAGTATGAATTGTATGAATTTTAGGACTTTATTGTATATGTGATTTCTTGTTAAAGTCATTCTTTTACTAAATAAGTTATATTTTCGTGTTCTTCGTGTTAAAAATATTATGTTTATTAAGGTTAAGATTTTCACCACAATTAAGCATATAATTTCACGTTAATCTGAAAATAAACAAATTAGATTTGGGTTGTTTTTGTTTTTCTGGCAAAAAAAATAAATGGTTCGGATTGGTGTTACTATTGAATCGCAACCCAACCTACTAACCCGAATTCAACCCAATGGTAACCCAAACTCGACCCAATGATTATCCGTATTGATCGAAACAATTTGTACCAAATTTACTAATTAACTTGAGTGGAATAATTTGATTGATCGATTTGAGAATTTTCGAACGGAATAATATTAGTTTGGTGAGTCGAACCCTTTGGTCAGGAAATAATTTTTCCAGCTTTCAGCAATTGAGGGTTTGAGCTTTATTTAGTTTAGCCAAGCCCAATAATTACTGGGTATGACTGTTGGGCCATGAATCAAATTTGAAAAAAATAATAATAATTGTCCACAGACCTTTCTGTTTTTTTACATCTTATTTGTCATTTTAATTTTTTTCTGTTGGACTAAAAAATGCAAACGTGACGGCCACATAAATGTGGAATACTGTTCAGATATACATAATCTATTGATATATTATTGATTTCAATGTAAATCACTATTAATGTAATCGTAATTTGATGTATTGTGAATTTATTTATATAATACTATCAATAGTAGTATTTTTTATGTGAAGTTGAGTGATCAGGATGGATGAATTCAAGACTTCATTCCCCATTGAAAGATCAAGGTAATAATATTATTCATTATCGACTAATCTGTTGAAAATTTTGTTTAATATTATCGGGATGCGTAGAAGAATAAGTTAATTTGATACAACAAAATTAAAATCTTATAATATATAGTATATGCAGTCTGCAGACATGTTATTTGTTACACTTGAAAAACAATAGAAGAGTTTCAGTTTTGATTTATATAAGTATTAATTATTTAAAAAAACTAAACCGATAAAAAGAATTCCAAAATGTATATGCATCGGAAAACAATTCCGACCCAAAAAATGTTAACAAAAAAAAAAAAAAAAAAAAAAAAATCAACTTGATTTCAAAATTATATTTTTCCTCTCTCCACCTATGAGAGCATCCATCTCTCAACTCGATTTTATTCATATTGCAGATACGATATTTGCCTCTGAAGCTTCATCTGCTCATAAAACTTAGCAATAAACTCCTCCGCTTTCAAATCAATCTCTTCATCACAATCCTCATCATTCACTTCCGCCGCCGCGGCCGCGGCCTCCACCTCTGCCTCCTCGAAATAATCATCAAACTCGAAGTCTACGTGGGGTTTGATGCATGGTATATGGGGCATCTTGAATCGAAGCGACGAAGGGCGGTGCATCTTGACGTGTATCACGGGGGTTTCATCGAACGACAGCTGCCGTTCGCCGTAGATGACGAGCGGCGGCGTTTGGTGGTGGTGGTAATGCCGGAGCTTTCTGATACCCTTGTGCAGTAAGCTGAAGTTTATTACAAGCCTGTTTCTGAAAATTCCGCCTCTGCGAGCCCACAGCAAAGCTAGCCGGAGCACGTCCCACGCCCGCCTGCCTCTAACCGAGCCCTTTATCGACATTTTCTTTTTCGTAAACTAGTTTTTCACTCGTGCGTTTTGTAAATCGAAATTTAGTGGAATGTGATAGAAATAATGTGGAGTATTTATAGAGGAATGGTGATTTGTATTATAGTTAACGTTACGCGTAGGAAAAAGAAAGTTTATATTTGGTGGGAAATTGGTTAGTTTTAAATAAATAATTTTGATGGTTGTGTGGTATTGAGCGGCGCTAACTCGCTGTCAACGCGCTATTTAACTAGTCCTGTTTACTAAATTGCCCCTGGTTGATGAGCTCAACAGAAAAAAATCCGGCGCATTTAAGAAACAAGTCAAGTTTATAAAAATTAACTCATCTACCCTTGTTTCTTGTTTCATCACGGTTTCTTTTTTAAGATTTTAGTTATCTTTTTAATTTTAAAACTAATTCTTAATATTTGATTATTGTAACTGGTTAATTAATAATCAGGATTTGTGTTCTTTGTTATTTCAAGTTCGTTTCATCATACATATTTATTCGAGAAATATAATATTTATGTTACTACTAATAATTATTATTATTATTATTGTTATTAAGATTAATAAATATAATAGCGACTACCAAATGAAGCATCGTTAGAGTTAAGAATTCCCTGGTTTTGAATTTCATTAATCTCTTTAGATAAATATCATAGATTCATAAGCAAGAGATTTTTTCCAAAAACTATACGTGTTTTCTTTAAAACAAAGGTCCAAGAAAATTTTAATTTATTTTTATCTCCATTAATTATTGTTACAGTTGTTTTTCTATACATATTAATGCAATTCCTAGCTAATTTCATATTAATGAACTCAAAAAATAATTTTAAAGCATAACATGGAAATTGAGAATCATGAAGGGCATTTTGGGGCAAAGGTAAAATGGTCAATGATTAGGAAGAGGGGACGATGCATAATTTCGTTGAGGTTAGCTGTATTTCTACATCTTTTTCATACACAAGTCCACACAGCTAATTGAAATTAAATTGCCCAATTCAATAAAATCTTGATAAAATATGATTTTTTTTTTATCTAATTCTTTTGTGTGAATTGAGTTACTAAATAATAACTATCGTTTCTACACAATTGTCTAAATTATACACATTAAGAGTTAAATCTAATTACAAATTCTGATTGCGAGAAATAAATTACATGAATGAAATAAACAAAATAATAAATTGTGATTGCGAAAATGTGTTAAAACATAAAATATAGTTTTGATGCGTCAAATCAAGTCAGTCATATTAAAGAATTAACAAGATAAAATTAGTTAAATAGAGTGATTCTAAACTTGTAATTTTGTATAAATTTATTGAATTGTAATAGAACTAGAAATCAGCTCTGGCCAGTTGAAGAGAAGATCAGTCGGTGTTGTGGAACATAGTTAAATAGAAAACTTAATTGATTAGCTAAAGACAAAAACTGTATAAAGATAATTGTTACATAATGTAATGAAGTTACCGAAATTATCGAACTTACTGCGATCAAAGCTCTCTCTATCACCGTGTTCATACGTGAGACTCAAGGCTTCTTAGTTTGAGTTAACCAGAGTCCAGCTTGTCTTCAAGATAATTGTTCAGAAATTCATTATTTTGATGAGTCAAACTATAAATCTAGTCAACTATCGGTGTATGTAGCTGATTTGCGTCGAGTCCAGTAAAGTGTAATGTTGGTCCCGAAATCAGAGTGCAATATATGCAGCGGAAGTAGATGTAAGCACAAGCACTGGTTCGTTTAAACAGGGCAGAGTCAGTTTTGAGTGCAGTCAGTTTTAAGCTTAAGTCTCTGTTCCATCTTAAGTCAGTTTCACAGTATATATTCTTCAATACTTGGACAAGTATTGAAGGCACAAGTAGTCAGTTTGTGAAACAAAAAACAGAGTAAGTGTATGGAAAGCAGTAAAACAGCACACAGAGATTTTATAGTGGTTCGGATTTCAATATCCTAATCCACTCTTCAGATCCAAGGTCTGGATAATTTACTAAGTGATTACAAGCCTCCTTACGATCTATACACAGTCTGTGGCACCTCCGTCCTCCGGTCAGCTGTGGCACTCGCCTAGGAACTCCTTGTAGACTTAGTCTTTAGGTTGAAGTGTGGACGCACCCCGCAGCCTCCTTCTTGGTGGGTGGATGTTTACTAATTCTTCCCAGAATGGTTGGATGTTTAGAGGTTCTTCCCAGAACACAAGTGACTGGCATACGCCCGTGAGAATCAGAATCCTAAACTAGGAAACTGACTGCTGTGAGGATATCTCAGAGAGATATAGTCACCAAGAAGAGCCTCAGCTTAAAGCTTTAGTCTCATGCTAGGAGAAGATAGCACGGTGGGTTACTTGAGTCGGAGACTCAAGTCTCGTGTTTACAATACGAAAACCTCCGAGAGAGTTTTTGGGAGAGATGACCTGAATATGCCCTTTTTCTCTTTAGACTAGTTGATTTTGAATTTCAGTTCAGGTAACCTGTTAAGGTTCAGAGGGCAGGTCTGTATATAGAGAGGAGAGCTTAAGGCAATTTGAATTTCTATCCGTTAGACACATAAATCCAGAAGTTAGACTCATGGATTATATTGTCCAATCGTAACCCATGCCTTAGGTCTCCTTTCTGCTTTGCCCATTGTTAGTGTACGATACACTAACTTTTCGTCAGACTCCTTTACAGCTTGAGGAACCCAGTTTTGGATAACCTCGTACTGACTTTGACATTTTGCAAATGCTTAAGTCTGACTGAGGCTTTGTTAGGTACTGGTGTAGAAATCCTACCTTAATTTGATGTTTTGATGTGTCAAAACTATATACCAAAGTCTAGGCCTTAGAGTTATTACCTCATGTAATCCTTGTACAGGATGATCGAGTTGTAATAGTCTAGGAAGAAGGAAGCCAGCAAAACTGTGGAACAATATTGAAGAAGGCAATTAGACGAGATAACTGTCGCATCTAGAAGACAAAAACGAGAAGAGCAAGGTCGCAAAAACTGTGGACACAGTCTTCACATAGAAACTGTTGAGAGGTACTCGCAGTTTCAGACCAAGATAATTTTGCGTCAAGGATTACATGCATGACAAGATGTCGAACAAGTCGCAGGAGAAGTTCAAAGAAGTGAATGATAGACAAATACTCAGCTGCGAATGGCGTAAAATGTTGTTCGATGTCTGACACAACAAGTACAAACTGCTCAGAAAAGCAGTACGTTGTAGCAGAAAAAGCTGAGAGACAAGCAACTTTTCAGAAGAGCATTGATTATGATTAGACATCCTTTCCAATGTCTCTACCGGCTATTTTCTAGTGTCTCACCTATAAATAGCAAGTTTAACAGAGACTTAAAAATCTTTGCCTCTCTGCTCATTTGAATACTCTAGCAGATTTGAATCTCCGACATATTTATTGTTTCTCAACTGAAACTAAAGCTCCAGCATTAAGCGCTAACAAGAGAGAAGACATTAATATCGTGGTTCATTTATATAACACGAAGCATTCATTGCTAATGAAATTTCTAGAGATTCACCGTGTGACTTTAAACACATGAGGATTAAGTCAGCTGACTTAATCGACTATCTTGGTGTTCTTTCTTTCTGAAGTAAGAACATAGCAGCCTGATCTTGCAAATGAAGAATAGGTTATCATGGGCAACTGCCGACCAGACGACGTTCTGGGAAGAACACAACCATCCAACCTACCGAAGAAGGAAAAGGGAGGTTTGTCCTCAGTCCAACTTCGAGCCGGTCCACAGAGAAGTCGAAGAGCCTTCGACGGACTGAAGAAGGAGTGAAGGACAACTTCTTGGGCGAGTGATCCATTGTGCTGTGGATAGAGGTCTCTACAGCAACTGGCTATAGATCGTGAGGAGTGTATCTTCATAACTTAGTGAATTACCGGATCTGATATCTGTAGAGTGGACGTAGGACTTGAGGCTCCGAACCACTATAATATCCTGTGTCGTTTACAGTTTTATTTACCTTACGCACCTTACAGTTTTTAACTATATCTTGAAACCTTCAACACTTACAGTGCAAGTGTTGAAGCGTATAAACTGTTAACTGTTCAACCTGTAAAACTGTTAACCTAATCTGCTGGCAAAGTAAACCGTGTTTCTAAAAATTGTTAGGCAAAAACTGTGAACTGTAAACTGAACTGCTCATATTTAGAGTGTATTCAACTATTTAAATACTTCCGCTGCATATTACACGTACTCTGATCTGGGACCAACAAGTGGTATCGGCGCAGGTCGGTCTTTCTAGACTGTCCTGTCTTGAGTCGCTTAAGACCGGATCCGTACTTTCTTACATTCTAACTTTTTGTTTTGTGTGTTTAGCGAGCAGATAATTTTTACAAAATGATGACTTATCCTAGCCTTCCAAAGTAAAATCCAAAGAAGTTTGAAGTATGGAAGAAGAAGTGTCTTGTTCAGCTAAGAGCTCAACATCCAGAGATGGATGAAGTTCTGCAGAATGGACCTCTGAAGATTTAGATGCCTAGAGTCAGAACTACGGCAGGAGATGATCCAGGCGGTGTTGAATATGTAGAAAACCCATGGAGGACTGGACTTTTGAGGACAAGAAACGGCATCAAGTCTACTACATCGCACAGGAGATGATCATACTATCTCTCCCAGACTCCCTCCAGGACGCAGTCGTAGAGAACAAAATGGCCAAGGAGCTTTGGGATTGGATCAACGGTCTTACCAAAGAAACAGAAGCGATGAAGTGCAACAAGAAACAGGTCGTTGTTGAGACAATCATATCAATGGAAGCAAGGTTCAACACCATTGTCAGTGACATGAAGAATCTCGGAAGAGAAGAAAAAGTGGCAGACATGAAAGCCAAAATTCTCTCAAGATTGCCAAAGGAAGACTGGTTTGTTAAAACCACTAGCCTGAAGACCATGGACCTCTCAAAAATGTCCACCAAAGAACTGTTCGCTGAACTGCAAGCCCATGAGTGGGATATTCAGATGGTGAACAGAAATGATGTTGTTCGAACCCCAAATTCAGCAGCTGATGGTGATGCAGCATTCTTTGTAAAGAGAGATTTCCAAAGGCGCTCAAAAAAGTCAGTTTACTTCGAGAAAACTGCCCATCAATCTTCACCAGCGAAGAATACCTCCAACACAATTCAGAAGAAGGAAACTGAACTGTTAGTCGCCAAACTGGAGGAACAGCTTAGGAACCTGACCACACTTCTCGAGAAGGCGAAAGGAAAGAAAAAGGAAGCACAATCTAGTGAGCAAAGGTTCACGAAGAGAGAGCCATGCACATGCTATGAGTGCAACTCTTCAGATCATCTGAAGTATGAATGCCCCCTAGTCTCTCAGGAGGAGAGAGACATATTGAAGAAGGTGTTCGAGAAGAGACCATCTAGAGCTGTTGCCCAAGCAATGCTCACAAGAATTGACGTGCCAAACGTTCCGGATCATGATGATGGATACTACACGTTTGATGATGAAGGAGATGAGGAAGCACTACTTGCTTTCATGGCAACAATTGATGGTGATGTTACCGATGACAAAGAAGAAAGCGCTTCAAACTGTGAAATCCGGGTAACAACTAATCTGCCCTCATCACTTTTAAAAAAGTTATTAAGGAATTTGAGAATTTTCATGAAATAAAAGATAAAGTGATTAGTGAAAATGCCTCACTGAAATCAGAAATTCAGTTTTGACCAATGAAATCGAAAGAACAAGGTCAATCAGTGAGGAACTGGAAAAACTCAAGGGGGAACATTCAAAACTTCTTAAAGATTTTGAAAATGTTTCAAAAGAGTGTGACTCCTTGAAGAAAACTGAACCTGTTAAATGTAAATGCTTTTTCAAAAGGAGTTCTAAACAATTAGATGAAATTTTGAATTTTCAAAAACAATACTCTTATAAACGGGGAATCGGTTTCACTAAACCTAAATACGATACATCCATAAGCATGCATGCATCTACATCTAGAACTAAGAAAACATCATTGCGCTCTGTCGAAGAAAATCTTAGTTCAAGTCATATGGTTGGGAAAGGGAAGGATATTCTCAAAGAACCAGTTAACCAAGATGTCAAGACCAAATGTTGGTCAAATTCTAATTCTAAACTGGCACCTCGACAGTTTGATGACACAGTAAGGAAACTGTCTAAACCAATCGAGAGGCGAAACAACCCTTCCTCAAAACTAGATACGAATAATGTTCCATATGCAAGGAATCCAATTTTACCAACAAGAACGACTAAGCAACATGTAAACGTTGCAAGGAAGTCTGTTCGATATCCAGATAGAAATCCGAGAAATCATGATGGATTTCAGTTCTATCACAATAATCAACCGAATAGGGGGAACATCTATTCGAGGCCAGGGTTGAGACAACCATACCCTCAAAAGACTGTGATGGCTATACACCAGAGAACAGTTTCTCGAGACTCTTTCCAGAACAGTTGTTTCAGGAAGAGTTCACACACCACAGTCGCACATAACATGCATTCACACTACACACACTTCACCAGAAGAAATGTAGATAAATCACAGAAAAGTGATTTAGTTTCACAAACCGCAAGGGTGAAACAAGTGTGGATACCAAAATGTTGGATCCACATGACTGACCTTTAAGGACCCGAAAAGATGCGAGGACCTAAATATATTTTCTGTCTTGCAGAGACCAAGTCCCCGAAAGAAGACAAGAACGTGGATCTTAAATAACGGATGCTCTGCTCACATGACAGGAGAAAAAGATCTAATCAAGAACCTTGTGATGTGCGAAGGAGCATTAGTCAACTTTGGGAACAAGGCCACGGGTCAAGTTATTAGAAAAGGATGCGTGGAGCACAATGGAATTATCATTCAGAATGTATCCTTAGTCACCAGTCTGAAGCATAATCTTCTCAGTATTAGTCAACTGAGTAAGAGTGGCTATATTTTTAGATTCGAAGAATCAGAGTGCCACGTAATAGATAAGATGACAGACAAGACCATAATCAGAGGAATCAGAAGAGGAGGTCTCTACATTGTAGATTGGTCGAGCGGAGAACTAGGGACATGCCTCATAACACTCAGCTCCTCAGAAGGAATAAACTGGCTATGGCACAAAAGGCTTAGCCGTCTGAATTTCAACTCAATTCGACATTTGGCGAAGCACAATCTAGTTGTAGGACTGCCACAGAAGAAGTTCCAGAAAGAAGGAGTGTGTAAATCGTGTCAGCTCGGTAAACAGACGAAAGCCTCTTTCAAGAACAGGCTAGTCATAGCGAGCACAAAGAGAATTCTGGAACTGCTTCATATGGATTTGTTTGGTCCAGTTACCCCACCCACAATTGGAAAAAGAAAATACACATTGGTAGTTGTTGATGACTACTCAAGATATACATGGGTGGTGCTGCTTAAATCCAAGGACGAAGTCAAAATTCAGTTACTAGAACTGATCACACGACTTCAAAATGACAAAGGAGTGAAAGTCAAGAGAATAAGATCAGACAATGGGACAGAATTTTGCAATAGACAGCTTATAGACTTCTGTGCTGAAATTGGAATTGGCCATGAGAAGTCTGCTCCTAGAACTCCTAAACAAAATGGTCTTGCTGGGCAAAGAAACAGAACACTTAAAGAAGCAGTGAGAACCATGATGGCTGACACTGATCTTGGAAAGGGATTCTGGGGAGAAGCCTTGATGACAGCCCGCTACACACAGAATAGAAGCGCATTCAACACGCGGCTGCACAAGACACCCTACGAGATCTACAATGGTCGTAAGCCTTCTATAGCTCATCTTCGTGCTTTTGGTTCTCCATGTTATATTCACAATAATGGGAAGTTCAAGTTGAATACCTTCAGCCTAAAGGCTGATGAAGGTGTGTTCCTCGGGTATGGACATCCTTCATATAAGGGATATAGGGTATTCAACAAGACAACCCAACTTGTGGAGATAACATGTCATGTTGTTTTTTATGAAGCTACTTTAGTGCGCAGGACACTTCAAGAACTGAGTCTGGGGAATCATGAGATCAAGGATGTCAATGAGGAGTCAAAGAGTGATCTTGATCATAATCATAAAATTCCTCTAACCAGATCGATGAATGAGATCCCTGAGACTCCAGTTGCCTCGGCTGAACCCCAAGCAGTCGAGAGGGACGATGATGCAAACGCCATCGTTGAGGCCTTAAAGACCACAAACATTGAAGATTCAGATGAAAAGAAGCCCCCTGAAGCACATAATACGGTCGTAGATGCAGAGCAAGCTGACACCAAGGAAGTCAATCTTGAAGATGCTAAGGAAACAGGATCAGCTAGCAAGTCAACTGATATTCAGAATCCAGATGCTGATCAGAATACATTTCCAGAACAAGGAGACAAAGGAGTTTCTGAAGAAGAAGAAGAAGAAGAAACAGTTCTAGAGCATGAAAGTGAACAGCCTCAAAGGGAACGTTCCACAGTTTCTGGAGATCCATATGCTAGGGCTGAAGCCGTACCTGTAAAGAAGCCTAGTTGGTTAAGAGATCATCCCAAGGAATCCATCCTTGATGATATTAGAAATCCTGTTCGAACCAGACAAGGGACAACATTAATGTCTTGCTTCTTATCCCAAGTCGAACCAATAAAGATCACATAAGCTCTTCAACCAACAGACTAGATAAATGCGATGCAAGAAGAACTCAATGAGTTCACTCGCAATAATGTGTGGTATCTAGTGGATCAACCCACACATCAATCTGTGATCGGTACCAAGTGGGTCTTCAAGAATAAAAGAGATGAGACCGGTACCATTGTTCGAAACAAGGCAAGATTGGTTGCAAAAGGATACGCACAATGTGAAAAAATAGACTTCGATGAGACATTTGCGCCAGTTGCCAGACTCGAAGCTATTCGGTTATTCCTGGCGTATGCATCCTACCATAACTTCACAGTTCTACAGATGGATGTGAAGAGTGCCTTCCTAAATGGCAAATTAAGGGAAGAAGTCTATGTAGAACAACCTCCTGATTTCGAGCAAGGAAATCAAGTCTACAAGCTAAGGAAAGCTTTATATGGATTAAAGCAATCACCTAGAGCATGGTATGAAACTCTCTCACAGTTTCTGCTAAAAAATGGATTTGAAAAAGGCGCTATAGATCGAACATTATTTAAGATAAAGGATGGAGAGGACATCCTACTTGTTCACATCTATGTAGACGATATCATATTAAGAAGCAAAAATACCAAGTTATGTGAGAAGTTTGCCCAACTAATGCAGAACAAATTTCTGATGAGTATGATGGGCAAAATGACATACTTTCTTGGTCTAAAAGTTGATCAGTCTGACAAAGGGATTTTCATAAGTTCGAATAAGTATACTCAAGATCTGATCAACAAATTTTGTCCAGAAAAGACAAAATCACTAAGGATTCCTATGAGCACCAATTCTCAAATCACTCTTGATAAAGAAGGAGAACCTATCAACCCGACAGCTTATAGAGGAATAATTGGATCTTTACTGTATCTAACTGCCAGCCGATCAGACATCTCTTATGCTATGGGAGTATGCGTAAGATTCCAGGCGAATCCTAAGAAATCTCACGTGGAGGCAGCAAAGAGAGTTGTAAGATACCTCAAGAGCACAGAGTCCTTAGGTATCTGGTATCCCAAAACTAATGGAATCATGCTTAATGGATTCTCTGATTCAGATTTTGGAGGGTGCAGAATTGACAGAAAGAGCACAAGTGGAACATGTCAGTTCTTAGGACATAAATTGATCAATTGGTTCAGCAAGAAATAGCATTCATTGGCTACATCAACCACAGAGGCAGAATATGTAGCAGCAGCCAGAGTGCGTTCCTGAATGGTGAACGAAAGGAGGAAGTCTACGTGGAGCAACCTCCAGGTTTTGATCAAGGAAACAAGGTGTACAGGTTAAGAAAAGTGTTGTATGGTCTGAAGCAAGCCCCAAGAGCATGGTACGAGATGCTATCACAGTTTCTGCTGAAGAATGGATTCAGGAAAGGGAAGATCGATCAGACACTCTTCTTGATCAAGGATGCAGAAGACATACTGCTCGTCCAAATCTATGTGGATGATATTATATTTGGATCTAAGAGTCTAACCCTGTGTGAAGAATTTGCGCAGCTTATGAAGACTAACTTCCAGATGAGCATGAAGGAGAAGATGTCATACTTCCTAGGTCTACAAGTTCAGCAATCCAGTGATTGGATCTTCATTCACCAGAAGAAGTACACAAAGGATCTCATCAGCAAATTATGTCCAGAAAAAACAACGACTTTACGGATCCATGAGCACAGCTTGTCAAATCTCAATGGACGAAGAAGGCAAATCCGTGGATCCAACAGCAGGCCAAATATTTCGTATGCTTTAGGCGTATGTGCTAGATATCAAGCGAATCCGAAGAAATCGCACATGGAGTACGCACGAAGGATTGTCATACATTTGAAAGGGACAGAGTTCTTAGGAATATGGTATCCAAGAGCAGATGATCTTACACTCAGACTTTGACTTCGGAGGATGCCAAATAGATCGGAAGAGTACAAGTGGGACATGCCAATTCCTTGGACACAAGCTGATAAGCTGGATCAGCAAGAAGCAACACTCCGTAGCAATGTCCACAACAAAAGCTGATTATGTGGCTGCTGCGAGCTGCTATACACAGGTGTTGTGGATCAAGCAACAACTTCAAGATTATGAAGTCAGCACCTGTTGGGAATTATTCGCGAATTCCTCCTTTAGATCAAAATTGTAAAAGGTTTTGTTGAATCAAAGCCTTAATAGATTGGTCGATCATTGCTGAATTCTTGCATAGTCTAGCAACTCTTATGTAATGTCCTGTTTAGGAAAAATATCGAGTTGTAATAGATTAGGAAGTGCTTGATAAGATTGCTGAAGGATTCAGTAATTGGAATGAATAAATCAAAATTCAAGCAGCTTCGGAATGCTAGAAGCGTTCTCAGCAGATGGTAGCTGCTAGAGACATCAGCAGATGAGAATGACTGCTAGAGATGTTAGTGGTCAAATGCTAAGAAGAATGATTGCTAAGGCGTTAACAATCATATGCTAAGGAAGAGACTGCTAGGAGTCTTACTCAGCAGTCAAAAGCAAAAGGTAGCAGAATGCTAAAGGAGATAGCATTCGCTAGCATACAAGAAGATTCCTAAGTAATAGCAATCAGCAGTCAAGACTTAAGTGCTGAAATACGCATCTGCTGAAGGAGTCAACAGATCAGATAGCAGATTGCTAGAAGAGTGTAGCAATCAAAAGACTTAGCAGATCGTTCCAGGATTCTCTTAGAATGCTATGCAAGGATTATATCTTGCAACGATCGCTAATACTATTGTTCTGACAAAAGTACAAGCAAATGAAAAAAGCTTTCCCGAAGTAGGTCGGAAAGTACTGTACGACGCCGGAAAGGACGGATAAAGTCGAACTCTTTTTGGACGAAAAAGCTGTTGTGTCTAACGGGTATAGAGATTCAAAGTTTGAATCTCCAAGTGTAAAAGTCAAAGTCCAAACAAGAGAGACGACTACTGCTTAACCACTGTTTCGATTCTCTCACGAACTAAGGAACCTCAACCACATCTGAAAAGGCATTTACTGTGAGATTCCTTAGACAAGGGAAAAGTGAGAAAGTAGTCAGTTGAGAGCACGAGACTTAAAGCATTCAAAGCTCTCAACAACCGTAGTGTCCCCCACTTGAAGATCTGACACTACATTGAAGAGATTCCTTGACTTAGTTCAAGAATTCAATCATTGGGATACCTTCCATCCTAGGAAGCATCCAGCAGTCACATCTTTGAAAAGAGATTGACTCCGACGAGCTATTGCCAAATCCAGACAAGTTCGGAGAGAACTATAAAACCTCCATTACAGCGAAGGACAAGTTTTACGAATGTGCACCCTTGACTTGGCCGGAGCTGCTGATCGAAGAGATTGAAGCATCGGAGGATAGCTTTGTAGTGGCTAGGTCGAAAGTTCACTACCTGCTACAAGTGTTCGATGATTCCTTGTACTTCAAATATCTTTTTAGTGAATTCTCAGCGATACGGCTGAGGAGTGGACGTAGATCTATTAGATCGAACCACTATAAATCTTGTGTGCATTACTATTTTATTACCTACTGTTTGTGTGTTGTGATTTGAAACCTAGCAACGATAGTTGCTAGAGCATTTATCTGTAAGAAACCCTAAGTACGACTTGAGCTAAACATTTTGACAAGAACTTAAGTGAAAGATAATCTTTAATCTTCCGCTATATTCTTGTGTGTTGGTTGTTTGCTATTCACCACGACGACTCTGATATGGGACCAACAAGTGGTATCAGAGCGGTAGGTCGAACGACCAACTGCTTCTAAGTCGCTTTAAGACCAGATCTGTGTTCTTTCCTTGCACTGGTATTTTGTTCTTCTGATTGCTCTAGCTCAGGTACTTTAATCTTACCAAGATGAATCATACTTTGCCAAAGTACACCAAGGAAAAGTTCAATTCATAGCAGAAGATGTCCACTATCCAGCTCCAGAGCATACATCCAGAGATGGTGGATGTTCTCACCAAAGGTCCCATAAAGATTATGAAGGTCAACCCCTTCGTCGGTCCAGTCGCTGAAGGTCAACCAAGACCTCCGCAGATGATCGAGAAGAAGTTTGATGAATATACAACGGAGGACAAAAAGAGAGCTCTGTTGGAGCATTTAGCAAAGAAGCTTATCCTTGATTCTTTGCCGCCGTTAATGGCAGACAAAGCATTAGACTTTGATACAGCCAAGCAAATGTGGGATTATGTTTGCGAATCTTCCCAGGAGACCGACCAAATGAAGAGCAAGAAGCTCCAGGTAGCTGTTGATAAGTATGAATCTTTCTCTATGATTGCAGGAGAATCTATCCAAGCTATGGAAGAAAGATTCAACACCATTGTCGGAGAGCTCCGGAATCTGGGCAAGACATATGATAATAGAGAGATGAATAACAAGATCATCTCAAAGCTCTTTCCACGGGAGGACTAGTTCGTGAAGATGACAAGCTTGAACAAGAAAGACTTTAGCCAAATGTCCACATCTGAGGTATTTGCTCAACTCAAAACTCACGAATTCATTATACAACAATCAAAGAAGAACGAAGCCGCTGCTGCGAAAACTTTGTCATCAAATGTTGTACCCCCGGAGGATCTAGCATTCTTTGTAAAGAGAGATGCTGGAAAATGGAAGACAAAGAAGCCCTTCCGTACTCATGAGAGATCAGCTCCTGCTTCTCTAGCAAAGGAGGCAGTTCCACCCTCCAGCTCACAGCTTGAAGATCTGAAATTTAGTGAGCTCGAAGTGCAAATGCGAAAGCTTCAGAAGTTGATGCTGGAAGCCAATGCTGAGAAAGAAGCAAAGGAAGCCAAGCTCACTTCACCATCCTCTCGTTCCACAGAGAGAAAACCTAGGACATGCTTTGAATGTAATTCTCCAGATCATCTTAAGCATGAATGTCCAACGGTAAGTCAGGAAGAGAGAGAGCGCTTCAAACAAAGGTTTGAGAGAAGAGTTGTACGAGCGGTCACCAGAGCATTGCTGACCAGGGCCGAAGTGCTAGACATTCCTGATAATGAGGAAGAGTATTATTCCTCGGAGAAAGATGATGAGGAAGCCCTACTGGTCTTGATGGCCGATATTGTTGAAGATCAGTTTGCTGATGCTGATGCTGAGCAGAGTGCTGAATCGGCTCTAGTAGTCGATGCGCATGAGGTACAATCTACTAGCATTTCTAGCTTAGCAATCATGCACAAATCGTAGGAATCTTTTCTAGATTCTGAGGATGATTATCTCACGAAGCTTTCTATTAAATTTTCAAAGATGTATGAGATAAAGAATGCTATCGTTGGAGAGAATACCTCACTAAAACTAAAAGTTACATCTTTGACCGAGGAAGTCGAAAGACTAAGGTCTGGAAGTGAGGATTTTTCAAAAATTAAAGCTGATTACTCCAAGCTTTCTGAAAATTTTCAAAATCTTGAAAAGGAGAATCTTGCTTTAAAGAGTAAACCTAAAGAGGAATGTATTTGTGCTTACACATCCAGTAAGGCAGTTCTTAGTGCCATTGTGAGCCAACAAAGGAAACATTCTGAAAAATCAGGATTAGGCCTTGGTTATGTTGAAGAAAAATCCTCTAAGGAAGCTTTGAATATGAATGCTGAATTTTCTAAGCAGAAAAAGATTGTATTTGTTTTTGCTGGAAAAGTCAATGCTGACAAAGAAAAAGGAAAGGTAAATGCTGAGTCGTCAACTGCTAAGCAGACAAATTGGCGTAGCAAGCTTGCTTCTGCCGGACCTCAGCAGAATGCACAGAGGATGCCTGCTAGGCATGTTATTCCTAGATCTCAGCAGAGTACCCAGAGAGTGCCTGCTAAGCATACATCTGCTGGATCTCAGCATAGTACCCAGAAGATGCCTACTAGATCACACTCAGCAGTGCCAAGGAGGAATGCTGAGCATTATATTTCAAATGCTAGGATAGCATATCCTTCCTTCACTAAGGGCAAGCAGGTAGCATACCATGCTGTAAGACCGCAGTACCCTAAGTACACACCACATAGGAGAAACACCTATGTGAGGCCTGAGTCACATTTCAAAGGACTAGGAAGGCTAAGCACACAACTCCACCTAGATCTAATTATGCAAAGCATGCTTATCTAAAGGTTGAGAAAGGTGTGAAGGGTGATATCAAGACGAAATTTCTGAAAATCACCAAGATGTGGGTTCCAAAAGGGACCATGATCCACACTAATCCTGCAGGACCCGATGCTAAGCTGGTACCTAAATCCACGTGTTGATTGTTTTGCAGGAATAGGATCCAAGAGCTAAGACATCAAGTATGTCACATGAGTGGATCCTAGATAGCGGTTGTTCAGCGCACATGACGGGGGATGAAGAGTTGTTCTCAGATATTCAAAGAATTTACGGCCCCACAGTCATGTTTGGTGACAACAGCAAAGGCAGAGTGATTGTGACAGGATGCATAGAGCGAAATGGACTAAGGATTATCAATGTTGCGCTCGTATCCAATCTCAAACACAACCTGGTAAGCATAAGCCAACTATGCAAAAATGGGTAAACCGTTTCTTTCATTAATATTGGTTGTTCAATTGATGACAATGCTACAGGTGAAGTAAAGCTAAGAGGCATCCGCAAGGGTGGCCTATATATTGTTGATTGGCAAAGTGGCCAACAACATTCTTGTTTTGTAGCATTGAACAGGGAAGAAACCAATTGGCTATGGCATAAGAGGTTTACTCACCTGAATTACAAGACCATCAACCATCTAGCCAAGCACAAGCTTGTTGAGGGATTGCCTGCTGAGACTTTCCGAATGGAAGGTGTGTGTAAAGCTTGCTAGCAAGGAAAGCAGACCAAGGCATCCTTCAGATCAAACCCGGAGAAGGCCACTTTAGAGAGAATCCTAGAGCTCTTGCACATGGATTATTTGGCCCAGTCACTCCAGCCACTGTATGTAAAAAGGTATATACACTTGTGGTTGTTGATGACTTTTCCAGGTACACGTGGGTTCGTTTGCTGAGAACCAAAGACAAAGTCAAGCTCATTCTTCCAGAGCTGATCCTCAAAGAGCAGAATAGCAAAGAGGTTACCGTCAAGAGGATTAGACAATACAACTCAAGTTGTGGAAATAGCATGCAATGTTATAGAGTGTTAAACAATACAATTCAAGTTGTGGAAATAGCATGCAATGTTATTTTTTATGAGTCTACCTTAGTGTGCAGAGTTATAAGAGAGAAAGAGGAT
This sequence comes from Plectranthus barbatus, assembly GCA_026898455.1. Taxonomy (NCBI): domain Eukaryota; kingdom Viridiplantae; phylum Streptophyta; class Magnoliopsida; order Lamiales; family Lamiaceae; genus Plectranthus; species Plectranthus barbatus. The sequence goes on from JAPKLW010000015.1 coordinate 999,639, forward strand.
AGCAATCATGAGGCTAATGATGTCCATGGTCAATCGATCTTGAATTCTTTCAAAAATATGAAGATTGACCCGACTAAGTCCATGAGTGATTGCAATCCAATCCAAACGCACTCAACAGGTGACCAGACTGCTGACCAGGCCGATGATGCTAATGATCGTGTTGAGGCCACCCCACCAATTTATCTTAATGATAATTTGGATATTTTGGGATCCATTGATGGAGAAGATGAAGATATCCCAAATCCAGTAGAAGACGCCGAAGGAGGTTTAGGCGTTGCTGAAGGCATTGCCAAAGAAGATGTTGAGCATTTGGATGCTGAAGTTCTCGATGCTGAGATTTCAGCTGCTGATGTTCCGAATGCTGAGATTCCTGTTGCTGAGTTACCGGATGCTGAGGTGCCAGATGCTGAACCCCAGGTGATTGCTGAGGAGAATGTTCTAGCAGAGAACAATTCAGCAGGCGAAGCTAGCAATGCAACCCCAGCAACCAGCAATCCAAGACCGAGATGGTTACGAGATCACCCCCTAGATGATGTGCTTGATGATGTCAATAATCCAGTCAGGTCGAGACAAGGCAATGCTATGTTAGCATGCTATTTATCACATGAAGAGCCAACGAAGGTTGAAGAAGCTTTACAATCTCCAGATTGCGTGAATGCTATGCAAGAGGAGCATGCTGAATTCACGAGCAACCATGTTTGGGATTTGGTGGATAGACCCGAACATCAAAGTGTTATTAGAATCAAGTGGGTTTTCAAGAACATGAATGATGAGTCAGGACATGTCGTTTGAAATAAAGGTCATCTAGTAGCAAAGGGCTATAGACAATGCGAAGGAATTGATTACGATGAGACGTTTGCTCCAGTAGCTCGATTGGAAGCAATAAGGTTATTCCCTGCATATGCTGCACATCATGAGTTCTCTGTGATGCAGATGGACGTGAAGAGTGTCTTTCTGAATGGTGAGCTCAAGGAAGAGGTGTATGTTGAGCAACCACCAGGCTTCGAACAAGGAAACCAAGTTTACAGGCTAAGGAAAGCCTTATATGGTTTGAAGCAAGCACAAAGAGCGTGGTATGGAACATTGTCAAAGTTCTTGCTAGACAATGGCTTCAAGAAAGGGAAAATCGATCAGACTCTCTTTTGCATCAAGGATGATGGAAGTATCTTACTGGTGTAGATATATGTTGATGACATTATCTTTGGCTCTTAGAATCAATGCTTATGTGATAAGTTTTCAGAGTTGATGCAAAGTAACCCTTAAATGAGTATGATGGGAAAGATGTCCTACTTTCTCGGATTGCAAGTCCAGCAATCAAGTGATGGAATCTTCATTCACCAGAGGAAATACACTCGTGATCTGATTGCTAAGTATTGTCCAGAGAAGACAAAAAGCTTAATGATTCCAATAAGTACAAGTTGCCAGATAAGCCTCGATGAAGGAGGAGACCCGGTGAATCCTACATTATATAGAGGTATCATCGAATCTTTGTTTTACTTAACAGCTAGCAGACCAGATATTTCGTATTCTGTCGGTGTATGCACGAGATATCAAGCAAATCCGAAGAAGTCACATTTGGATGTTGCTAAGAGGATTATCCGATACCTCAAGTGTACCGAGGGTCTAGGAATTTTGTATCCAAGGTCTGATGGGCTAGCACTTAGTGGTTATTCAGATTCAGACTTTGGAGGGTGCAAGATTGATCAAAAGAGCACCAGCGTGACATGCCAATTCCTTGGACATAAGCTGATTAATTGGTTTAGCAAGAAGCAGCACTCTGTGGCTACATCTACAACCGAAGCAGAATATGTAGCAGCCGCAAGTTGTTGTGCGCAAATCTTGTGGATTCGGTAGCAATTACAAGATTATGACATTCTTCTTGAATGTGTGCGGATCTACTGCGACAACAATAGTGCTATGTACATAACGAAGAACCCCGTTCATCATTCAAGGACGAAGCATATTGATATCCGACATCACTTCATTCAAGATCATCAAGAGAAGAAGGATATTGATGTTCAATATGTATGCACTGAATATCAGCTAGCAGATATCTTCACGAAGCCGCTTGCTGAGGCCCGATTCAAAGAGTTATGTTTAAAGTTAGGCCTCATGGAGCTAGAAGATGATGTGGATGAATGAGTCTTTACTCTCATTCTTTCTGGATCTCTTGGATTTCTGAAGACGAAGGAGAGAAACATATCCAAGCTTACATTTTTTAAGTTGCTAGTTATGTTGCTGAGATATGTTGCTGAGCATGGGGATGCTGAGTCTAAGCCCTCAGCAGTCTCTAAGCATTATACTAATAAGTGGTTCAGATGTTTGCTAGAGGTGGAATGCTGAGTCCAAGCTCTCAGCATTTTGTCATAATGCTATGGTATAATATGCTAAGTGGATCAGATGGTTGCTGAGAAATGTTTGCTAAGTCCAAGCTCTTAGCAGAAAACATGTGAATGTTATGCTACAAGCATTACAAATGTTGCCAGCAATTGACGCGGTGGATGCTAGATTATGTGGATGCTAGGATCCGGATGCTGAATCCAAGCAGACTATTTGAGTGCTAAGGATTTCCAATACTAGCAGATTGCTGAGTCCAAGCTCTCAGCAGTCTCCGGAAGTCAAAGTGGGAAGTTTTTGAATTTGAAATGATGTGTTTGACACGGTGCATTTAATGCGTGCAACTGGCTGCATCAAACTAGGAGACGACACGTCAAAAGCACTCGAGTTCATAGGGGCGTGGGCTACCATACGAAAGGTCTCACCAATCCTGAACTGTCGATTGAATTTGAAAAGACGTCTCCCCAGCCGCCAGATCATTACTCAGAAGGTATAAACATCTCACTTTGTTCAATATTCAAACCTTCTACACTCTGAGTATCTGAATCCCTGGAATTTCTAAGTCTTCCAATTACTCCCAAATTCTCCCAACTTAGAAAATCCTTCAATATGTCTGCTAATCATGAATCTCCTCAACAATTTGAATCCCATACACATACTGATACATCCGATTCCTCTATGAAATCCGGAATCCCCATCCATTCCCGCACTATCGATGTGACCCTACACAAGCGGTGGGCACCGAAATATACATGAATTGTCAAGAAAGAAGACATAGAAGATGACATCCCATATGGTCAACTGGTGACTCTAGCCAGGAAGAAGGAACATTCAGGCTTATCCAATAATCAGAGGAGGGCGGCACAAATTACGAAGGACCGCATCTTATACACTCCTCTCAATGCACTTCAGTTTCCAGATTGGATAATGGAAGCCCTAGCCAAGGCAGGGGTCCTTCGCTACCTGTCAGCAGAACCATTGTGGTTCCACCCACACATGGTTTCTGACTTCTACGCACGTGCCATAGTAGATGAGGCCACCAAGAAGTCCTTCAAGACTTTGGTCTTTGGCACAATTTTGGAGATGAATGTTGATATTCTTGCTGCTAAGTTTGAGCTTCCCAACAAAGGCGATCGTATTGCGACATACAAGTTGAGTGATTTAGAAGAAATGGAGAAGAGATGGAAAGCCTGGAAGAAGCCCGAATTGGTGAAAGATCAGAAGGGAAAGCCGATCACCTTCAAGGTTACTACTCCTATCAACCAATTCAAGGATGAGTACAAGACTCTTGCTGAGCTGGTAATCAAGATGTTCCGGTGTGATGCTAGTTCATACTCTGAATTTTCAGCGAAGAAGTATGCAGTAATGATGGCGTTGGTGGATAAAGTGGAAGGTAATTGGGAAAAATTCTTCTATGGGCGATGGTTGGAGCATGATCGCTAAATTATTTAACAGCGACTTAGCAAAGCTAATAATATAGCGGAAAATAAAAATTATCGATCCCACAGGGAAAGAAGTAACGAAAAACCCTAAGTACTAAAACATTAGTTCTCAAAACACTAGTTAGGGAAAAGTCAAATTTTGGGTTGTAATTGTTTTGAAATTCTCAATACTTGCAAATTAAAATTAAAACAGAAAACTAAATTGCTTTTGATGAAAACGATTGTGAGAGCACAGATTCCAAGGAAATGTACCTATCAAGTATGACATGGATGAATGAATTGATTATTTCCCAATTTAATTCCTCTTCGTAGTGAAACATCAGAAAAGTATTATGAACTTCTTTGTTGGACAATTCATAAAATAGATTAATTAATTACCTATCTCCGATCGGTCTCAAGATAAATTAACTAACTCCAAAGATCTACAGATTTATCCCTACAATCAATCTCCTTCAGTTACGACAAGAAATTAGATTATATAGTGAAAATCTCTTTCCATTGAAAACTATTACAGTTACATCTCAAGTAATCAACTAGTTAATCCTAAGATGTGGCCAACAAACTCACGATTATGAATTAACACAGATTTCACAAACTACGAAGGGAAAGGGAAAATAATTCAATTAATCAAAACATGTATACATCGATAGTTCGAAACCCTAGAATCTGAAGAAGAAATTAGTTACACATATTCAGAGAAATATTCATCATAGAAGAATAAAACCTGAATTGCATAAAAACGTGGATCCAATTGTCTTCCCACAAAACTCTGTCTTCAAACATAAACTCTAGAAATCTTGGAAATCTCTAAAAATCTTCAATACTAAAATCTCTAATTTGCTATAATGATTTTCCCCCTAAAAACGAATTTACACATGGCTATTTATAATAGTGAAGAATGTATCAAACAATATCTAGGAGTAGATATGTGTTTATCTTCGAATCAGACTCAGGTAAGGAATCCCGTAAGCGCGTCGATCGCTGGAGAACAGCATCGATCGACGCTGGTGAAGGACCCTCGTCGATCGACATGGAATGGCATCGATCGACGTAGGCTTGCTACTTCCGTCGACCTCCTCCTTCTCCTTCGTCGAGCACTTCTCTTCCAATTGTTGTGTCGATCGACGAGACATCCCCGTCGATCGACGTGGTCCAGAACTGAGAACCTATTCTTCGTTGTTTTCGACCAAAAACCTGCATGATTCATCAAACACGACATTACAAGTACAAAAGCCAATTTATGCTCGAAAAAGACACAAAAAAACGATCTCCACACCACACAATTAGTCAAAGAACAACTAGATAAGTTGGTGAAAATCCTAACTTATCAACTCCCCCAAACTTAAACCATTGATCGTCCTCGATCAATTCACAGAAAAGAAATCTAATCAAATGCAGATACGAGTGTGCAATGCCTCACAAGCTTCTTTTGCAATATAAGTATCACTTATTCACATAAATCATGCAATCCAAACAAATTCTCATTGTTGAATTATTGAGGAGGAACCTCACCGGGAAGTGTTTGCACTCATTGCTCAATCAAGTAAAGGGCTTGAAATTCACTCATTCAAAGTTTTAGTTTACCTCACCATAGGTTTGACAAATTTCTCATCTCTCCACTGCTTGTTAGTGTGGTTTTTCAGGGAATCAGAAAGGTGTTGATTTGGTTGTAATGTGGCTTACCTAAGAGGTAGGATATTTTTGGCTAAGTGACTCAAAGTATTAGATTCAAACACCAAGTCTGTTAGCATATCTTGCCCACATGTTTTTTTTTCTTTCTACACACAATCTTGTTCCTTCTCTTTTGTAATTTTTCAGGGTTCTAACTTTGTTGTGGCTTTTGTGAACTACACATATGAAGTTTTCCTTCTCAATTTTCTTTTTTTCTTCTCTTTTCATTCATATTCACCAATGTTCACTCATTTTTTTTTTCTAATTTACCCTCAGGAACCCCTAATTTTGCACATAACCTCATATCACAATCCCACAACTTACACCATCCAATAAATCACAGTTTCTTGTTCATCAACCCTCCTATTTAAAGAAAGAAAAATTTCCAAGGCTCAAAGGGCTACAAGTGGAAATTAAAGGCGAGTGTATGGGAGATGGGCTAAGAAAGAACATGCCTAAAATCATTTTCACCCTATTACCACACTTAATGCAACCTCAAGAGAGAAATTCGTCAAATTCTAGGAAGTAAATCTAATGACTTTGTCACTCATCAAACGAAAAGATGGCACAAATTTCTCACAAGGTAGAAATTTTTCGTTACTCCTCAATAATTACCCAAATTCTGAACAGTTATCATGCAAAGATTTATACTTCAAAGATCAACTTGTCAAGCAAAATTAGCTCCCATCATCGGCTACTCTATCACACGGATTATCATTCTTAACTAGCAAGTATTTCGATTATCAATCAACAATTCAATTCCAAGGAAAGACAAGTATTCAAATCCAGAACCAACATAATCAAAAGTAGTTCCGACTGCCCTATGTTCAAAGGCTCCTAAAACAATACTCAAGACTATTCAACTCAAAACAAGTACCACAAATCAAGAGTTCAAAACTTATTCAACACATAACAAGTATCACAAATCAAGAGTTCAAAAATACTAATTTTGAGTAAAAAGCCTTGCAGAGAGCAATTGTTTACACTGAAGCAAAAGAACAAGGATGGTGATGGTTCAGAAAAAAACAAAAATCAAAAACAAAAACAGAAAAACAACGAAACAATGAAAAATTAAAATAAAGCAGAAAATGAAATAAAAACAAACAAACGTTTCCCTTTTCCTATCCTCATCCCCGCAAACTTGTTTCACTCGAAGGAGTGGACAAGTTTGAAAGTTAGATAAGGAAAAAGGAAACGGTATCTCATTCCTCCTCCGGAGGATCCTCCATCTCAACATCTCCCGCAAGTCCTCTTTAGCATTGGCTGCCATTTAGCTCCAGAAGCGGGCAATGTCAAAACTCGGGGGAAGAAAACCATCTCCCCCTTTTCGGACGCCCCAAATCTCTTCAAGCTTGTCCCTTGGCATCTCGTAGTGCTCATTCAGAAGCTGGAAGGCAATGGTGGTCGGCTCTGACTCTGGCTGAACCTCATAGACATGGAGTGAGGCCAGAAACTCCAGGACAAGTGACGGGTATGTTGGCCACTGCTCCGTCATCCAGGCACTCCAGTCTATTCTCTCCAAGAGAGCCTCCATATCAGCTTGAATTCCCAGCCTTCCTATTGTTGTCGGACATGGATAGAGTGTCTGCCGGACAGTGAACTCATCACTCGAGAGGCATTTCAGAGAGCTTCCTAAAATGCCTCTCGTATGTTCAGTTTGCAAATGTTGGGCGGAACTCCATGATAAACTGCAAGGGTAGCAGGGAAGGTGTCAAAGTTCATCAATAATCTTCACAAAATCCCCAAACATCAATATGACAAAATGTGCAATTCTCCACAAAATGCATCTACCCATGCAAAATTGACTCGACATTCACGCAATTCAACTCCTATCCTAGCATATCGCATCAAAATCTGAAAGAATTTTACTCCAAAGCAATATGACAAGAACAACACCACCAACCAGAATTATCCCCCCAAACTCATGTTCGTCAAATTCAATGATATCAAAGCAACAAATCCATGGTAAGAGAGTGTATCGACTAAAACAACTAACCAAATCGAATAATCATCACGAATAGCAACGAAATCGACAAAAATGCAAAAATGGAAACAAGGGCACCAAGCTCAATTTTCATCAAAATCTAGTTCAAATCCTTCACAACATATGAAATAATCGAAGAGGGAAGGTTTAGGATACATATCGTGAATTGTAGCGACGAATTTGGAGAGAAAAAATTCGAGGTGGGCGTTTTTGGAGAGAAAGAAATTGTGCGTGTGTGTTTGTGAGGAAAAGAATGAGGGGTTTTGGGTTTTAAACCCATCTTTGTCCGGCCTCTGAATCATTTGCGTCGATCGATGAGGCACCCCCGTCGATCGACGTGGCCAAATTTCCCTCATCGATCATCGAAGAATGGCGTCGATCGACGAAGCCCAGAAACACACATCGATCAACGCCAAAGGGCAGCGATCGATGTGGCCCCGACAGATGACTGGACCCGATGCAATTCGAAAAATTTTGGAAAAACAAAACTCAACTGACTCGATTTGACTGAATTTAAAAATACAGAATTAAAAGAAAGCAGTAAATTGTTGGGTTACCTCCCAACCAATGCTTGGTTTTATGTCGCTAGCTCGACAAACTTGTGAATTCAAGGGCGGTTCAAGTAATACTTCTCCACCGCTTCGACTTGAAGTGGGGTGTAGTATGGTTTCAGGTTCTGCCCGTTCACCTTGAAGTTCTTCCCATCTTGGCCGGCTAACTCAACTACACCGTTCATGAATTGACAAATCACAGTGTATGGTCCGGCCCACTTTGACTGCAGCTTTCCGGGCATGAATCGAAGACAGGATTTGAAGAGGAGAACTTTGTCACCGGAATGAAACACATGTGAGTGAATCCTCTTGTCGTGGAATCTCTTCGCTCGATTATTGTAGATGACGTTGTTCTCATAAGCTTCATCCCGAAAGTCTTCAAGCTCATTCAATGCCATGGCTCGCTCTTCTGCGACTGTCCTCCAATCCAAGTTTAGTTCTTTCACTGCTCTCCAAGCCTTGTGCTCCATCTCCACTGGCAGGTGACAGGACTTCCCGAAAATCAGCTGGTAGAGTGATGTTCCAATGGGTGTTTTGTAGGCGGTGCGGTATGCCCATAATGCATCATCAAGTACAGCCGCCCAATCCTTTCTTTGCTTCACCGTCTTTTCCAGAATTTGTTTGATTTCTCGGTTGGACAACTCTGTCAACCCATTCCCTTGAGGGTGATATGGAGTGGTGACTCGGTGTTTGACTCCGTACCTTGCGAGAAGAGTGGTCAGCCATTTGTTGCAGAAGTGGGATCCCCCATCGCTTACCAAGGCTCTTGGCATCCCAAATCTCATTATGAGCTTTTGTAGGAACTTGATGACCACTTTGGAGTCGTTTGTGGCTGTTGGAATGGCCTCAACCCATCGTGACACGTAGTCCACTGCCAGAAGTATGTATGAGAACCCTTGGGATGGTGGAAAAGGTCCCATGAAGTCGATTCCCCAAACGTCAAAGATCTCGACTCCGATGACCGGCGTCTGTGGCATCTCATCCCTCCGCGAAATATTGCTGATCCTTTGGCAGCGATCACAACTCGTAATCCATCTACGACAGATCTCGTAGATGGATGGCCAATAGAACCCGCTGGCGAGGATTTTGAATGTCGTCCGGTTGGCTGAATGATGGCCGCCACTTGGAGATGAGTGGCAAGCTTCGAAGATTGGTTGCCATTCGGACTGGGGCACGCATTGGCGGATGATGCCATCAGCACATCTACGCCACAGATAAGGATCCTCCCAATAGTAGAATCTGACATCGTGCAGAAACTTTTTCTTTGCATATGGAGAAGAGTCCGGAGGAAGTACACCGCCCACCAAGTAGTTGGCGAAGTCTGCAAACCATGGAGTTTTGGACTCGAACATTACTTTCAAATCTCTCGTAGCATAGATCTGTTCGTCAGGGAATGTCTCTCGGATTGTCATCTGCTGATCATCCCCTTCGATCGGTGGCTCGAGTCTTGACAAGTGGTCGGCGATCACGTTCTCGCTTCCTTTTATGTCCTTGATCTCCAAGTCAAACTCCTGCAGCAACAATATCCACCGGATCAGTCTTGGCTTGGCATCTTGCTTTGCGAACAAGTATCTGATGGTTGCATGGTCGGTGTAGACAATCATCTTTGAGCCTATAAGATAAGGCCGGAACTTGTCAAAGGCATACACGACCGCAAGCATCTCTTTCTCCGTGGTGGTGTAGTTGCATTGTGCCGGATTCATGCTCTTGCTGGCGTAGTGAATTACATGAAAGAGCCTTCCTTTCAGTTTTCCCAAGACTGCTCCAACAACATAGTCACTGGCATCGCACATCAATGTGAAAGGCTCATCCCAGTCAGGCGCGGTCAAGACTGGCGCAGTCACCAGTGCCTCTTTCAATCTCTCAAATGCCTTCACGCACTCATCATCAAACACGAAGGAGACATCCTTCTCCAACAAGTTGCACAAGGGCCGAGATATCTTTGAGAAGTCTTTGATGAACCTCCTATAGAATCTGACATGACCAAGGAAACTTCGGACGGCTTTGACATTTGTTGGTGGTGGCATCTTCTCAATGGCTATCACTTTGGCTTGGTCTACTTCAAGTCCTTCTGCTGACACTCGATGTCCCAACACAATCCCTTCTCGCACCATGAAGTGGCATTTCTCCCAATTGAGGCATAGGTTAGTCTCGGTGCATCTCTCGAGTACAGTAACCAGATTCTACAAGCAAACATCTAATGAGCTACCAAAAACCGAGAAATCATCCATAAATACCTCCATGACATCTTCGATCAAGTCGTGGAAGATGGCCATCATGCATCTCTGGAAGGTCGCCGGTGCATTGCATAGTCCGAAGGGCATCCGACGGTAGGTGAATACTTCATATGGACAGGTGAATGTTGTCTTGTGTTGATCTTCAGGCGCCACAGCTATCTGGTTATACCCTGAGTAGCCATCAAGAAAACAATAAAAAGGGTAACCGGATAATCTATCGAGCAATTGATCAATGAAGGGAAGAGGAAAATGATCCTTGCACGTGGCGGTGTTCAGAGCGCAGTAGTCGATGCAAAATCGCCATCCCGTGATCGGTCTTATCGCAACTTCCTCTCCATCATCATTCTTTACTATCTGCATCCCCCCTTTCTTGGCTACTACTTGTGTAGGGCTCACCCACTTGCTGTCGGAAATAGGGTAAATCATGCCATGATCAAGGAGTTTGAGAACCTCCTTCTTTACGGCTTCTTGCATGATGGGATTCAGTCGTCGTTGTGCTTGTCTCTTGGGTTTAGCGTCCTCTTCAAGGATGATCTTGTGCATGCACAACGAAGGGCTGATCCCCTTGATATCTCCCAAAGTCCATCCAATGGCGGACTTATATTTCCATAGGACTCGTATCAGTTTGTCCAACTCCCCCTGTGTAAGATAGGCAGAAACAATAACAGGGTAATTGTCACCAAGACCCAGAAATGCATACCTGAGATGTGCCGGAAGCGTCTTAAGTTCCATAAGTGGTGGATCGGAGTCAGAAATTGGGTTTCCCAGGGCAGCGTCAATTGACGGGACATCTCCATCGAGCGATGAGGTCTTCGAGGGGTCGTCGATCGACGAGATAGTGGGGTCGATCGACTTGCTCTCCTCCCCGTCTCCTTCCGGCTGATTCCGACGGTAGTGATTAGGCAGCGGTTCTCTCTTGGTTTCTTTTTCTCGAGTTATCTCCTCAAACACGTCCAGCTCCACAACCAGATCCAGGATCCCCTCTTCTGCCTTGTCCAGATTTGTTGACGAGAACAGTGAATGTTGCAGGCAGTTTTCCAGAAAATCTGGTTCACTTTTGAGAGAGGCAAAAGGAGAAGACATCATCGGGCTGAAGAAGTTAATCATGTGGCATTCTTCTTGATAGCTTCCTTCATTGTGCTTCTGCATTGCCTTGTAGATTGAGAACGTAACTGACTCGTTGTTCACTCGGAATGTCAGTTTGCCATCTCGAATGTCAATCAATGTCAATCAATGCCCCTCCGGTTTTCAGGAACAACCTTCCAAGGATCAGAGGAATGTTCCGATCTTCTTCCATGTCTAGCACCACGAAATCGGCTGGAATGATGAAATCTTTGACCTTCACCAACACGTCTTCCACGATGCCTTTCGGGTAGGAAACTGATCGATCGGCCATCTGAAGTGAGATTGTAGTGGGCTTGATGTTTCCGATATTTAACCGCTTGATGATTGACAGCGGCATCAGATTGATTGATGCTCCAGAATCGCAGAGGATTTTCCCAAAGGTTTCTCCTCCGATCACACAAGAGATTGTGAAGGAACCCGGGTCCTCCCTTTTGATCGGCATCTTCTTTTGAATAATGGCGATGCACTCTTCGAACAGGTTGACTGTCTCATGCTCCAAGAAAGGTCTTTTCTGAGATACCATGTCTTTCAGAAACTTGATGTACCCGGGCATCTCTTGCAGGGCTTCGACCAAAGGAATATTGATATGCACCTTCTTCATTGTTTCCAGGAATCGTGCATACCTTTCGTTCATCTTTGTGTTGGCGAACCACTGCGGAAATGGCAGAGGCGGTTTCTTCAGAGGTGGAATGGGGGCTGGCGTCGATTGACGAGGATCAGTGTCGATCGACGTGGCCTTAGGAGCTGCATCAATCGACGGAGACCCTCCGTCGGTCAACGGGATCTCGTTTGCGACAGTTTCTTCGTCCTTCTCGGCTTCTTTCCCTGCCTGCCTTGGTCCTTCATAGGATTTTCCCCCTCTCAGAGTTATGGCGTTCACTTAGTTCCTCTGATTCTGGTTCTTGGGATTGACTTGAGTGTTGCTCGGAAGTTGTCCCGGCTAGTGTTTAGTTCCAAGAGCATCGACAATCTGATTGACTTGGTTCTCAATGATCTGCACATGCTTCTGCATCTGGTCAACTTTAGTGTTCAAGCCTGAGATTTTTTGCTTGAGCTTGGCTACCGTATTGGTGGAGCCTTCCATAAATTTAGCCAAAATCTCCTCGAGATTTAGCTTCTTCTTCTCCACTACTGCCCCGTGTTGCACGACAAATCCCGGTGGTGGCTGCTCTGCGGCTTGAGGGTTTGCGTAGGAAAATCCAGGATGATTCCTCGCATGATTATAAGTATAGGGCTGGTTATGCTGTTGATTGTGTTGCTGATACCCTCCTCGGTAATTGTTTTGATAACCGCCTCTTTGAATGAAGTTTACTTCAGCACCCTCACCATCTGGTGGAACTTGCACCGTCTCAACTGCACCGACAGTTTTCTCTTGCTTAAGTGTAGCGAATTCTTCCTTGAGCTTTTTCAACTCAGTTGCCAAATCAGGTTGTTCGGCAACTTTCTCCACTACCTTTTCGAATGCTTTCACGGGTCGAGTACGATTTGAGGACCACCGTTGAGTGTTGTTGGCCATCTTTTGGAAGAATTCCATGGCTTTCTTTCCGCTTTTCGTCATGATGGTGTCTTCCAATGTAGTGTCCACCAATTTGACGGTCTTGTCATTGAGTCCTTCATAGAATGCTTCTGCTTGCTCTCCTGGCGGAAAGCCATGTCCGGGGCAAGATCTCAGTAGTTCTTTGAATCTTTCCCACGTCTCACTGAAGCTCTCATCAGGTCTTTGAGCGAATCTAATGATTTCCTTTCTTCTCTGCTTGATAACATTCGGAGGGAAGAAATTTTCTAGGAACTCATTCCTCAATTCAGTCCATGTGCTTATGCTTTCTTTGTCCAATGCAGTGAACCATGATTGTGCCTTGTCCCTCAGAGATAATGCGAACAGACGCATTCGGATGGCACTCTTGCTGACCCCTCCGATTTTGACAGTGTTCCAGAGCATAAGGAACTTATCCAGATGTGCATAAGGATCCTCAGTAGCCCTTCCTCCGAATCGATTTTGTTGGACCATCTGTACCAATCCGGTCTTTAGCTCAAAATTATTGGCATTGATGCCAATTTTGAAGTCTGTCTCCCTGAATCGAGGTTTATACCGGTTCTGCATGGCCTCCTCTTCTTCCTCATCGTCAGATTCCCCTGGAGGATCCTGGTTGTCATCCTCTTCATTGTCGGGATTATCCTCAAACAATGGGTTATGGCAGACATCCCTTCCATTTGGATTGTTCCTCTCGAGGTCTCTCTCCAGGTTGAGCTGTTGGATTTGTGCCCTCATAGCTTGAACTTCTTGGAGAAGCACAGCTTGCTCCTCTGCAGTTAGCATTGGTGGTTGTGGTTACCGGCTGTGGCACGTTGTCTTCCATTGTTTGATTACTCGAGCCTTCCTGAGCACGCTTATTCTTTCGGATCTTTCTGCAAGTGGCTTCAATATTCGGGTGATAGTATAGCGGGTCCTTTCCTCTGGCTCTCGTACTCATGCACTACCTGTACAGCAAATGAGGTAGTGAGGTAAAACTGAAAATAACAAGAAACGAACTAGAATTGAAAAACTGAAAAATCAGAAAACACCACGGCGTCGATCGATGAGGTAATGACACACGCGTTGATCAATGGAAAATCACGTCGATCGACGTAGACGATGAAAAATACAAAAATAGGAAGATAATACAACCTAAATCAGTACTTTGATCACAGTTTTAATAGTAAGATTAATTCTATTCTTTCCCTGGCAACGGCGCCAAAATTTGATCGCTAAATTATTTAACAGCGACTTAGCAAAGCTAATAATATAGCGGCAAATAAAAATTAATGATCCCACAGGGAAAGAAGTAACGAAAAACCCTAAGTACTAAAACATTAGTTCTCAAAACACTAGTTAGGGAAAAGTCAAATTTTGGGTTGTAATTATTTTGAAATTCTCAATACTTGCGAATTAAAGTTAAAACAGAAAACTAAATTGCTTTTGATGAAAACGATTGTGAGAGCACAGATTCCAAGGAAATCTACCTATCAAGTATGACATGGATGAATGAATTGATTATTTCCCAATTTAATTCCTTTTCATAGTGAAACATCATAAAAGTATTATGAACTTCTTTGTTGGACAATTCATAAAATATATTAGTTAATTACCTATCTCCGCTCGGTCTCAAGATAAATTAACTAACTCCAAAGATCTACAGATTTATCCCTACAATCAATCTCCTTCAGTTACGGCAAGAAATTAGATTATATTGTGAAAATCTCTTTCCATTGAAAACTATTACAGTTACGTCTCAAGTAATCAACTAGTTAATCCTAAGATGTGGCCAACAAACTCAAGATTATGAATTAACACAGATTTCACAAACTACGAAGGGAAAGGGAAAATAATTCATTTAATCAAAACATGTTACATCGATAGTTCGAAACCCTAGAATCTGAAGAAGAAATTAGTTACACATATTCAGAGAAATATTCATCATAGAAGAATAAAACCTGAATTGCATAAATACGTGGATCCAATTGTCTTCCCACAAAACTCTGTCTTCAAACATAAACTCTAGAAAACTTGGAAATCTCTAAAAATCTTCAATACTAAAATCTCTAATTTGCTCTAATGATTTTTCGCTAAAAATGAATTTACACATGCCTATTTATAATAGTGAAGGATGTAAGTATCTAGGAGTAGATATGTGTTTATCTTCGAATCAGACTCAGGTAAGGAATCCCGTAAGCGCGTCGATCGCTGGAGAACAGCATCGATTGACGCTGGTGAAGCACCCTCGTTGATCGACGTGGAATGGCATCGAGCACTTCTCTTCCAATTGTCGCGTCGATCGATGAGACATCCCCATCGATCGACGTGGTCCAGAATTGGGAACCCATTCTTCATTGTTTTTTACCAAAAACCTGCATGATTCATCAAACACGATATTACAAGTACAAAAGCCAATTTATGCACGAAAAAGACACAAAAAACGATCTTCACACCACACAATTAGTCAAAGAACAACCAGATAAGTTGGTGAAAATCCTAACTTATCAGAGCACGCCAGGAAGAATCTGAAGATAAAGGAGGAAAGAGTATTCACATCCAATGTGAATTTTGGATTGAAGATTAGCAAATTTATCGAGATGTTCTTTCACAAGAAGAGGCTCGACAGAGGCAAGAAGCTTCTTCCGACAAATTTCATTTTGATGACAAAGAAGACAACCATTCCTATCGATCCTACCCGATCGATCATTTTGAAGGGTAAGTCTAATGTTGACAAGAAGATTCCTACCTCACCGGAAGAGCCCCATCCAGGCGAGTTAGCATTCCAGAGATTGGAGCAGGCGATTGATATGACTCCAGAGGAGATAGAAGTAGCCCAGAAAGTTGCTGAGATAGAGAAGTGCTTCCAGGATCTAGATGAGATCGAGAAGCTGGGCAATCTCCCTGTTGAACAGATTGAGGAAATATTTGCCAAGAAGCAAGCTAAGCAACCGGCTCAAGCTTTGGGTAATCTTGCGGTTGCCATACCAAAGAGGAAGCGCACAGATGTGGCTTCACCTAAAAAGAAGAGGACACGCAGACGTCTTGTCAAGTCTGTTGAGAAAGAGAAGGCAGAGAAAGAAGCAGCAGAGAAAGAGGCTGCTGAGAAGCAAGCGTAGGATGCTCCTCTCTCCTCTAAACCTTTTGAAGAGAGAGTGCGAGCTGTAAGGAAGTTGAATTTGAAAAGGAAGGCCGAGAAGAAGGAGCAAGAGAAAAAGAAGCATAAGAAGGAGATTGAAAGACTCACTTTCGATGCGCGGGATCGAAATTTTGAGCATGTAAAGAAGGCTAATAAGGAGCGTGCTGCACAGAAGGCTGCTGATCAGCAAGCAGCCAAGGAAGTTGCTGCATTGGTAGCAAGAGCTGCTGAAAAGGTGGTTCCGGATGTTCCCATTCCCACACCAGTAGTAGCAGAAGAAATCGTGCTTGAACAAGAAGCCATGACAGATCAAGACTTCGAGAGGTTAATGGAGACCGGAGCTTTTGATGCTCCAGACCGATCTCAAGGAGGAGTTTTGATAAAGGAGGCTGTTGTTGAGCAAGGAGAAGACAACAGTGATGAGGAAGTTGTATTCAATGAAGCTTCAGGCTTGGGACGGAATGCTGAACTCGATGCTAGCACATCTGCTAGAGCTGAAGAGGTAAATGCTGAGGCAAGGCCTAGCATAGAGGTTCCTATTGAGGCGAGGCCTAGCACGGAGATACCTGCTGAGGTGAGGCCAAGCACTGATACGCCTGCTGAAGCAAGGACTGAAGAGTTCGTTGAACAAGATCAATCATTCTTCGCCTTATGTTTTTCTGAATCTGATTCTGATAGAGAATTCGAGGATGTATATGATGCAAAATTTTTGAGGAAGATCCCAACCGGCAACAACGAGCTACTCCGAGTTCCCTTTAAAGGATTGCCAGGGCAAAGATTCAACTTGCGAAGGATCGCTCAATGGTGTTCCCCTGTCTTCCTAGAGGAGAAGGTAAACTCTGATCTACTTTCCATGCTCTCTGAGATAGAGGAGTTCGTGTTGGCAGAAGTTGAAAGAGACATAGCCAACGTCTTCTATGCTAAACATGATGAGACAACACCGGAAGTCATGTCATTGAGCGAGGAGCTGCTGAGATGGAAGAAATTTGACTATATGATGCACTAGCTCTACTTCAAGGAGAAGATGTTGGTGATCACAACAAAAGGCTTGAATTTTTGGAGGCAAGAAGAAAAGTGGGCCAATGACTGGATTGACCAATTGCCAGGGTCTAAACAGTTTTCTGATAAACAAGTTATCGCAAGGCAGCAAGCAATTCGTGCTCACAGTCTATTCAACACATCCACATCCTTGCCGAAGTCTATATTCGCTCCAGATGGGTACTCTGATAGCAGGATTGAGCTATCAAAGCGCTAAGCCCGAGCAGCTGCAAAATATCATAGGAGGCAGGCAGAATATGTAGCTATAAAAAAGGATAGACTAATGGCCAGGATGGCTGCTATTGCTGTTGAGCGTGAGGAAGCAGAGTTGAATGCTAAAGAGAAAAGTCTTGTCCTATTCCTAGAACTTGACATTCTTGATGTAATCCAAGCTGCTCAAGCAGAGGAGGCTAAGAAGGCTGAGACTGCTCAGATCATAAATGCTGCCAAGCGAATCATAGATGAGGAGACTCGCTACTTGGATGCTCAAGCTGAGATTGCTAAAGCCAAGAGCGCAGCCATGTTCCTAATTGCTGAAGAAACTCGCTACTCAGATGCTCAAGGAGAGATTATTCAAGCCATGGAGTCAGCACAACGCTTAGTCGAGGAGGAAGCTCTCTACTTAGCTGCTCATGGTAATGGAGATGTTGTAATGGAAGATGCTGCCACTGCTGAGAGTCGAGAACTTGTGATAGCTACAACTTCTTCATTCACTGCTATCCCTGTAAGCTCCCATGACTTCAACTCTGTATTTCATTCTGCTGTTCAATTTACTGTGCAAAATGTTCTATCTACCATCAATGAATGAGTGGCGGAGGAGGCGGCTGGAATATGGAGGGAAGTTGAAGAAGTTAGGAGTGAAGTATCCGAGGTTCGAGCAGAAGTTGCTGAGGTTAAAGCAAATGTTTCAGAAGTGAAGACAAATATGGATGTGATGAAGGAGGAGGTTGCTGAGTCCCAGCAGCAGATGGTGCAAACTGTGAATTCCTTTTCCTCCACCTTTTTGGCTGCTCTCAAAGATGGGGAAGAAAGGAGGCTTGCTGAATTAGAGCAAAGGAAGAGAGAAGAGGAGGCACTTTCTACGGCTGCAGAAGAGCGCAAACTTGCTATGGAAGATCTGCAGAAGAAAGAGATGGAGCTTAAGATCAAGATTCTAGAGATGGAGAATGAGAAGGTTGCTAAACAGCTGGAAAGAGAAGTCAAGGAGAGGGAAGCTAGCAAGGCCTATCTCAAGAAGTTCATGCAGCTGACAATGAACAAATTTGATGAGTATGACAAAAGGAAGAAGCATGCTCTTGATTCTTAAATTTCTTTTAGCAAACCTTCTGTAACATTTATTTTTTATCTTTTCTAGTTTCATTATACTTGTAACGATCACTCATATGAATGAAACCGGATCAGACTTAGACAATTTCTCATTGACTTGTGATTTTTCGTGCGTGTCTTAGTTGATATACACTATCTATGTATCCAACAAAAATGCATATGGATGCTGAGATTATTTGTCTTTGGATTGATTGTGAATGCTTGCTGATTTAAGTGGGTGCTAGAATTCCTAGCATATTCCTTGCAGCATTTACTTATGTGTTTAATCGAGAAATATTTCCCAGCACTTGTTGAGGGGGAATTTTATTAAAATCAATCCTGCTAGAACTAAGTAGATTAAATTCTGAGATAGTCGGCTAGACTTGAAAACTTGTAAACTCAGAAATTTTTCCTCTTAGATTCAGCAAGTGATAATAAGCTTTGATCGCACCAAAAAGGAAGAAATTGTTGGGAATTATTCGCGAATTCCTCCCTTAGATCAAAATTGTAAAAGGTTTTGTTGAATCAAAGCCTTAGTAGATTGGTCGATCATTGCTGAATTCTAGCATAGTCTAGCAACTCTTATGTGAAGTCCTGTTTAGGAAAAATATCAAGTTGTAATAGATTAGGAAGTGCTTGAGAAGATTGCTGAAGGATTCAGCAATTGGAACGAAGAAATAAGAATTCAAGCAACTTCGGAATGCTAGAAGAGTTCTCAGCAGATGGTAGCTGCTAGAGACATCAGCAGACGAGAATGACTGCTAGAGATGTTAGTGGTCAAGTGCTAAGAAGAATGATTGCTAAGGCGTTAGCAATCATATGCTAAAGAAGAGACTGCTAGGAGTCTTACTCAGCAGTCAGAAGCAAAAGGTAGCAGAATGCTAAAGGAGATAGCATTCGCTAGCATACAAGAAGATTGCTAAGTAATAGCAATCAGCAGTCATGACTTAAGTGCTGAAATATGCATCTGCTAAAGGAGTGAGCATATCAGAGAGCAGATTGCAAGAAGAGTGTAGCAATCAAAAGACTTAGCAGATTGTTTCAGCATTCTCCGAGAATGCTAAGCAAGGATTATATCTAGCAACGATCGCTAATACTACCGTTCTGACAAAAGTACAAGCAAAGGACAAAAGCTCTCCCGAAGTAGGTCGGAAAGTACTGTACGACGCCGGAAAGGACGAATAAAGTCGAACTCCTTTTGGACAAAGAAGCTGTTGTGTCTAATAGGTATAAAGATTCAAAGTTTAAATATCCAAGTATAAAATTCGAAGTCCAAACAAGAGAGACGACTACTACTTAACCACTGCTTTGATTCTCTCACGAACTAAGGAACCTCAACCACATCTGAAAAGGGATTTACTGTGAGATTCCTTTGACAAGAAAAAAGTGAGAAAGTAGTCAGTTGAGAGCATGAGACTTAAAGCATTCAAAGCTCTCAACATCCGTAGTGTCCCCCACTTGAAGATCTGACACTACATTGAAGAGATTCCTTGACTTAGTTCAAGAATCTTATCATTGGGATACCTTCCATCCTAGGAAGCATCCAACAGTCACATCTCTGAAAAGAGATTGACTCCGAAGGGCTAATGCCAAATCCAGACAAGTTCAGAGAGAACTATAAAACCTCTATTACAGTGAAGGACAAGTTTTACGAAGGTGCGCCCTTAACTTGGCTGGAGCTGCTGACCGAAGAGACTGAAGCATCGGAGGATAGCTTTATAGTGGCTAGGTCGAAAGTTCACTACCTGCTACAAATGTTCGGCGATTCCTTGTACTTCAAATATCTTTTTAGTGAATTCTCAGCGATACGGCTAAGGAGTGGACGTAGATCTATTAGATCGAACCACTATAAATCTTGTGTGCATTACTGTTTTATTACCTATTATTTGTGTGTTTTGATTTGAAACCTAGCAACGATAGTTGCTAGAGCATTTATCTGTAAGAAACCCTAAGTACGACTTGAGCTAAACATTTTGACAAGAACTTAAGTGAAAGATAATCTTTAATCTTTCGCTGCATTCGTGTGTGTTGGTTGTTTGCTATTCACGACGACGACTCTGATCTGGGACCAACAACACCGAATGTGTTCCAATATATTGCGACAACAGTAGTGCAATGTGCATAAAAAATAATCCAGTACATCATTCAAGGACGAAGCACATTGATATCAGACATCACTTCATTCAAGACCACATTGAAAAGAAGAATATTTCTGTGGATTATACCAGGACATAAGATCTGCTGGCAAAACCTATTCACCCAACCTCAATCAGAAAGCAGATCTAAGGAGATTTGTCTTAAGCTTGATTTATTGGAATTGGACGTGATTGTGGAAGAATAAGTCTGAGCTCTCATTCTGTTTTTGGATTTCTTGGATTTCTGGAGATAATGCAGAATAGAGTGTGTCCAAGCTCACACTCTTCAGCGAATTGCAAAGATTTATAGTTGAATTGTTGAGTCCCTGCTCTGAGCAGATTAGATAATCATATACTGAAGGTTACTTTTCAATAGACATCATAGAGATCGCTGAGTCCCAGCTCTCAGCATATGGAGAAGACTGCTGAATCAACCTTGCAAAATGTTCTAAAGAGGGAATTAAAATTGGGATATCTCAACCGATGAAACAGTTTTAAACCTCATTAAATGGAGTAAATTAATGTGGTGACTGTCAATATTTGCTATCATTTCTGAAGATTTTGCTCAAGACTCGAGACGATTCAGTTCTGGAGATGGTGTCTCGAACGACCACGTGGAAAGATTGTCAAAACTATTGGTTCCCATGGCAGACGATTTGATTGATCAAACAAAACTCAAGGACAGGTATGCCTATTTAAATGGAGGTTTCTTTCACTTAGAAAATCATATCCAATCCTCTAAAAATCATACCCGCCTCATGCCTTCAATCCCCTCTGATTAAACCCCGTTGCTCAAGAAAAATAAGATGGCATCCTTTACCATCTCACCAAAATACCTTCAAGATGGCTTCGAGCAACGTGACTTGGAAGTCTCCAAATTGATAGGAAGAGTCATAATCTTCATAGAGATCATGTCTAAGAAGATTCACTTAATTCTTAGTTCACCTCTGATAATGGGCATTCTGATATTAGAACCGAATGGAGATAAGCGGTCCATCTTGTCATGCCATGACAATCTTATCATTGGAGAGATATAAGCTTGTTAGGTAGGTCTGAAGATAAATATTCCTTAGTCACAAGGAATGGGAAACTCCTCTGGGTGCCGGTGGAACAAGGCATCCACATGACCCATTCAATTTTTTCCCATCTCTTCTTCAAGGATTTCAAGCAGAAACCGTGGAGAAGAAGAGGAGATGGAGGATAGGCTTGCAGATGGAGTTGATGCAACTCGAATCATCTACTTGACATCTGAGGCCAAAGGCAGAGCTTGCGAGTGGTGCAGATGTCACTAATCATACATATAGTATGGACATTTGTATGACACTCAGAGCTAGAAGATTTGAGAGAATGTGGACAAGAGCACCGGTCTGGGCAGATGGCGAGAACTGCTGGATTCAGATTTCCTTCATATGTGCTGGACTATCCATAGGAAACAAGAACGTTGTTGCCGAAGAGATATCTACGTACAATGCAAGTGGGAGTAGAAGATAAACTCGCAGTTGGACATCTCTCAGCCTCAAGAAGGCGTTGTTGCGTAAGTGGGGAGACTTGCAGCAATGAGCTCGGGGAGGAGACTAAGAAGGAGCAGATCTAGCAAATGCGTTATTTGGAGAAGTTTGAAGAAGAATTGATCATTGTAACTTGTAGTTTTATACTTTGCGAAGTGTAACTCTTGTAATCAATGATATCAATAAAACAATATGCTCGTTTTGATGACAATACTCTGTTGTCTCAAAATAAGAACTGCCTAAACAAAATGCTAGATCATTACACTCCTTGTGTAAATAGATTCCTATAAAAAAGAATCTTATGATTTTCCTTGGAAAAAATCAAAGATTAAAAGGAAAATTAACAGATAGGAATGTTAAAGTATCCTCCGAAGCAATGTCGGAAGTAGAGTGCTTGATGGTTAAAGTGATAAATTGTTATCAAGCAAAATCTCTCGCTGACTGCTGAGTCCAAGCTCTTAGAATATTCCCGACAGTTACTGAGTCCGAGCTCTTAGTAAAGACTCTTTGAACTTTAAAGATTCAAGGATTAAAGAAGAGTCTAAATTTACTGCTAAATCTAAGCTTTCAGCAGGTACCCGGTGATTGTTGAGTCCACGCTCTCAGCAATATGACATTGTTTGCTATATTCGGCTTAGCAGACAAAACCGAAAAGAAAGCTACTAAGTCCAAGCTCTCAATAGACTATCATAGATTGCTAACTCCAAGCTCTTAGCAAGGTCTATATTGGCTTCTGAGTCCAAGCTCTCAACAGGTTTCTGTTGTCTATGGTATTCTAAGATATTAGCAGAATTAAAGTTCACAGTTGAGTCCAAGCTCTCAGCAGATCTCTATTACCAATAATATCTTAGTGGAATCAAAAGTTCACTGCTGAGTCCAAGCTCTCAGCAAAGTGTATTTGTAAATAGCTAAGCCCAAGATCTCGCAAGAACTTATCGGATGTTGAGTCCAAGCTCTCAACACACATTTGTAGTTTGCTAAGTCCAATCTCTCAAAAAAATGCCTTATGTTTGCTACATTGAGACTAGCATACAGAAGTGAGCTAATGATTTCAAATCTCTTTAAAGGTAGGATTATCTGATTGACGGAAAGCAATTGTGGAGTCTACATTAATTGAAAAGGTGACTGTTGCACAGGGCGACGACAAATAAGTAGAAGCCACATCAGCCACGCACAACTTTCCATCATCGTGGGACGTAAGGTGAACCATCACCAACTGCCTAACCGTCGATCCAGCCAAATCAAAAGAGAGATCCAACCTCTCCACACAGCTGATTGCTCCCAATCGTATAAAGGAAGTTGGTTTGGGATTTCTATGCCCTATTACTCCATATACTTCTGATTTCAAATTTTTCTTCAACTCTATATCTCTTTGAGTTCAGAAAATATTATCAATGGAGGAATCATCCAACCATTCCAATCCCCCTATCAAATCATCCGGAATCCCATGCAGTCCCAGAGAACCTGAACAATTTCAGCCGACATTCATAGGTGTGCTAAAAAAGGAGCAGATTGATGAATCAATCCCTTATGGTCACATGGTGGCCATTGCTCACGGCAAGGCACCAAACACACTCACCATTGAGCAAAGAAGGGCGGCTCAAGTTTGAAAGGACAAGATACTCTACGAGCCATTATTCAGAAAGCACTACTACAACAGACTCATCGACAAACTCGATCGTGAAGGCCTTCTAAAGTACTTGTTTGCATAACCCTCATGTTCCAGCCTCACATAGTTGCAGAGTTCTTTGCCTAAACCGTGATTGATAAGAATGAGAAATTCTTCACCACAAGTGTTTTGGGCACGAATATAATAGTGAGCTCAGAGGTGTTAGCAGAGAAGTATGGTCTGAGAGCGGATGGAGAGGATGTTGCTGATGGGTTTTGTATACTGAAAGCATTTATTATAATGAGTATACAACGGTTTATTTCTCCTATCTGTTAACAATCTTACATGTATGAACAATGGTATCCTCTTGTCTCACCGATAGGGACGATCATACGGCGTGTTGTAGATCGCAGAAGACAGTATGATCACTTGACCTAGTGAGACATAAACCTGATCACAGCTGAGACAGCGTATGAGGATACGTCTGTCTGGATGGCTGCGGCATTGTCGGAATAAGTAGTCTGTCTTGGTTACTTGACATGCTGGTTGTAGAGGTGGCGTATTGATGGACCGCAGTGAGATGCATTCGTCTGTCTGACATCAGCGAATACAAGATCTCATTATATTGATTGAGTCCAAACCCTAACGAAGGTTCACGGGTTTGCACGGGTTGACTGTTGCTTTGACTTGCCATGGTGGAGAGCCTAAGTAACGTGCTCGTATATCCGCATCTTGGGTAACAACAGTTCGTGTAGTACCACCTGAGACTGGGTTTAGGTAACCATATCCGAGTAATAGGATGGGGACATTCCCTGAGGAGCTCAATAACATTCATCGTGCCAAAGTCCTGCAGGGTGATTAAGTTCAGGCACGAGTGATAAGGTTTGAGTGGTACTACTCAGGAATAATAAGATATTAATTAATTGTAGTTAGAGCTTGTCAGAGGCTCCGATTAATTAATGGATGTCTGGTAACCTTAAATATGGGGATTCTCAGTTTATGCAGCCCGTTCTCATAACGTGGTAATAAAGGGGTAGGTCAGTATTAATTATGTGGTGAAAAAGAATTAATATTAATTAATTAATTATGTCCTGGGTTGTGGACATGTGAATTAATTAATTTATAGGCCCACTTTATTATTTGCATTAGGTCTCAGGTCTGGCCCAAATAAGTGTGCTGAATTGAGCCTAGTAGCCCATTAGGGATAAAACCCTGGGTCTATAAATAGACCACTCTCTCTGGAAACCCTAGCCAACCTTTTGTGATTATTCAAATCAGTCAAAACCCTAGGGCAGAGAGAGAGAGGCGCCGACTTCATTGTCAGAGGAGGAGAATTTCGATTCTGGTCCTACTCAAGCCACAGATCTACGGAGTCCTCACCAGTAGTAGATCTGATCAGCACCGCGATACAGATCTGAAGATCTAATCTGGAGAACAACAGATTTCCTTCATCCTCTTTGTTCTTTCGATTTTATTCTAGAAATTAGTATTCTAATTTTTGTTTCCGCAGAGAAATCAAATTGCGTGGTTGCGTTGAGGTTTGGAATTCAAACGCAAAAGATCGGTACAGAGACGACGGAATTATGGTAATCTCTCAATCCACAAATATGCATTAAATTCATAGGAGCATGCTAGGTTTTGTGAATTTGAATTATGTGCAATATCCATAAATCGATCCGGTTCAAATTAGTTTTTGGTGATTCGGTTCACGGTAAAAACCCTACAGTTGCCACCTACAAATTAAATGATGATGAAGAGATGCAGAAGCGATGGCGCGGGTGGAAGAAAGATACATTTACAGACCCATGGAAACTGGTTGCACTGTTGAGATCGTTGGAAGAGCCCATGAAGAGCCTAGTGCAAATAGTGATAAGGATGCTGGTAGGCGAAGTTGGCTCTCTTTCCGAATTGAGTTCCAAAAAGTTTGTTGTGATAATGGCTATTGATGATCAAGTCCGTGGGAATTGGGCGAAGTTCATCTACACCAACTGGCTGGCGCATGTCTACAAGAACCAAAACATCAAGACGGAGCATACATTCACCCAGGATGTGGGTTTTGGACTTAAGATAAGTCACTTTCTTGAGGGCATCATACCCAGAGGGAAGCGCTGTCATGGAGAAGCTTTGCTACCCAATAACTACATACCGCCCACCAAGAAGCAACAATCACCGATGGACTTCAAAGAGCCACTTGTTCCAAAGAAACGAAGAGAAATCTAGGATTCTCTGCAGAAGATAAGGAAGCATGGAATAAGAGGCGTCAGGAGAAGGCATTGAAGAAGGCACGAGAGTAGAAGGAATTTGACAAGGCAAAGCTGCAGATGCTTCTGGATCAAAGGGATGCCAAATACGAGCAAGTCAAAGCTGCATATGAATAGCGCAATGCCAAGGTGAAGGATGGTGATAGGAGGTGGCAGTGTTGTAGAGGGAAGTGTGGAATAGACTACTGTGCAAGGTGGTAGTAGTTCTGTTATTGAGAAAATGATTGAGAATAATCAACTGACTGTGCAAGGAGGAAGCCAGGTTGTTATGATTTTAGCAGAAAGAGACTAGGTGCAGGAGGACAGCCAAACCCGTGTTGAAAGAGAAGAAGACAAGGCAGCAGAGATAGAGAATGTTGACCTCGAGATGATAATTGAGGAGGGTACAACAAACCCGGAGGTAGTCACTCAAACGGCTGGCCAACAACATGAATCAACAGCTAAAAGGGAAGCTGATGTAAGAGAATTTGTTGAGACAGAAGCCAAGGAGAAAGAAGCCACTACCTCACTTGATGTTGAGACCCGAGCGAGATTGCAGGTCAACCTTACCGCAAGCATAAGAGCACACAGTGAGGAGTATCTTCGTGCTCTGGGAGTGGATCCAGCTACTATTCCGGAATAGAGATTAGGAGCAGAAACTCCCTTTGTGTTGAACAAGACCATTGAAATGTTGTGGCAGAGGCGTATTCTGATTCCTACTTCTCTCGAAGTCTCAGGTATCTCATTTAGTGACATTCCGAGTGAAGACAATGTGGAGATGACAGGGAGTGCAGAAGTTGCCCAGGGGGTCTTGATGCTTGTTGTAGGTAACTCTGTGTTCACAGAAGAAACATTGAGAGTGCCCATGGAAGGAGCACCTGATAGGAGGTTTAAAGCAAAGAGGATTGCCAAGTGGTGCCCTCCTGTCATGGTGAAGGATGACAAGAACGACGATCTCATCTCGTGGGCAAAAGACATTTGTGTTTTGATTGAAACCCAAGTTGCTGCTGAGCTTGAGACCACATATGCCCCTGAATTCATGGATGGGTCTTCCAATCTTGAATGGTTAAAGATAGAATTTTATAGGTGGAGATTCTTCGACTACACCACCCACGAACTACACTATGAAAACCACGCAATCATGATGGCACGAATGGGTCTAAGCTATTGGAGGAGTGAAGAAGAATGGGCAGATGATTGGATGGACCAGACATCCAAGCGGCAGTACACCGAGAAGCAAGTAGTTGCCAGGCTGCAGAAGATCAAGGCTCACAGAGCAATCACAGGAGATCGCTCATTACCGGCCTCTGAATACGCCATTGCTGATTCTCCCCCATTCACTCAGATGTTTAAATCACCATCAACAAGACGGAAAATGGCTGCAGTTGCTGAGTTACAAGCAAGATTGTCAGAAGAAGAAGCCGCACGGAAAAGAGCAAAGGATCACAAGAAAATGATGGAGTTTAGGGAGCGTATACTCATTACGTTCGCCAATATCCCATCTCGGGTGGATAGCTTTAGGCCTCCCTCTCCAGTCACTGTTGAAGAAGAACATGTTCAGGAGAATGAACCCATTACACCAGAAGACCTTGATCCGACTGCCAATCCATCTCAGGCACTGACCACCACTGCGAACATACCTACCATTTCGAATCAAATAGTGCTATCCAAGTTGAGCCCTTGACCTCCAGTACTTATTATAGGGACCTCAAGAAATTCATCAATGCCATGGTAGGAAGAAACATTGGAGAGCAGATTGTGCCAATTGTGCGAGCTGAAGTGCAGACCCAAGTGGTCGAGGCAAAGGAGGAAATACACCGAACTCTGTAGCACAACTTTGAGACCTTCTCCACCGGGCATTTGGTTGTGATCAAAAAGGGGGAAGAGAAGAGATTGGTTGAACAAGAAGAACAACGAAGAGAGGAAGAAGAGAGAATTTGAAGCCTTAAAGCACGCAGAAAATTGGATGAAGACTTAAGGAGATAACAAGAAGAAGAAGAGAAGGAAGAACGAAGAAAGAAAGAAGAAAGGGAGAGAATCAGAAGAGAAGAGAGAGAAGCGATGGTGGACAACTTCATGAAAGTCACAAACAAGAGAAAGGAATCCTTCTGTATATCACAAGTCTTCCGGTACAATTTTTTTTTTTTGTATTTGGGTGAATATTTCATGTATGTTACTGCAAGATTTCTTAATGGAAACTAACTCAGGTTGAAGACAACACCTCATTGTCCAACACTGAATTAATTGCTATAGCTGAAATTACACACTCAGTGTAATCAGCAAACTGCGTAGATTGTTGGATGTGTGTGATATGTTCCTGCATGTTGCTCTATATTTGTGTGTGAATGTGCTATATGCTTATCTGATTAATGATTTGAAAGCCATTTACCCGAAGCAAATTTTTAATCGAGCAATACCCTTGATATTTTAAGGGGGAACATTTATGAATCATACTGAGTCTAAGGGAGTTGACATACTGAGAATAGAATTGATAGGAATATTTTTAATCTCATTAATCAACTTTCCCGTAATCAGTTAGTTAGAATTGAGGCTTTGATCGCACCAAAAAGGGGGAAATTGTTAGGAATATTGGTAGAAATATTATAACCCCTTGATCTCAATTTTATGTATTTTAGTTTTGGTGCATCAACGTTTAGTCAATCTAGTTTCTAGCAACTTAGTATCGAGTCAAATTGTAAAAGTCCTGTATAGGATACACTTACTCGAGTTGTAATAGAACTAGAATAGAAGATCGAAGAATGCTGAAGGAATCAGCATATTTGAAGATTGCTGAAGACGCTAGTAAAAGGCTAGCAAACACAGAAGAATGTTGGACACGCCCAAAAGAATGCTGAATGAATGAAGCAAAAATGTTGCTGAATCTCAGCAAGACTGCTGAGATATCAACAGACTATCAACTGCCAGCAAACGCATAAAAGCAATCAAAGCAAATACGAAGTCGTGAAACAGAAGGATCCAAATCACAAGGAAACCTGATAAACCAGAGTGAAGGATAATCAACGGACACAAGAAAGGTTTCTAGATTCAAACTAAAAGATCCGTTCTGACAAAGACAACTAATATTAGGAGGATCGCCTATCAGAGAGGAAGGAGACCTGAAGAGTCTCTGTGCTTCGCAGGAAAAGAAGGACGGAGATTGGCGAGCAGACACTCTGTATCTAACGGATAAGATTCAAAACAACCGTTTGAATCTACACCTATAAATAGGTGTTATCAAAGGGAGATTGAGAGGTTCACGGAAAATCTACAACAGAGAAATTAGAAGAGATCTTAATCCTCTCAATACCACACGAACTCACATCCGAGCTTATCCTTGATTGAAGCTTTACACAAAATTACATATTCGAAGCTCGAGACCTCGGAAGTATTGATTCTAAGGATTAATATTGGGGATTATTTCTATCTTAGAAAGAATCCAGCAGTCACCTGCTTCTGCAAGCGTGATTATCACGGGCTATTGCCAAACAAGGAAAGGTTCTGGGAAGAACTATAAAACTTCCAAGGTCGACGTCCGAGGAGAAGGGAGGTTTGTCCACACTCTAAGGAATGTCAAAGCAAAGATTGAAGACCGAGGTGTTTGAAGGTGTGCAGACGGAGGAGCTGCTCAACATTAGAGATCAAGCCTGACCTTGCAATCAATCAATAGTGAATTTTCAGTCAGGAGGACTGAAGAGTGGACGTAGAACAACTGTTCGAACCACTATAAAACCCATTTTCATTTACTGTTTTTATTTGGTTACATATTGCTTAGTTTAAAACTCAACACACCAAGTGTTGAAGTATAATCTGCAATAAATCCATCGAATACTCGAGCTTAAACACATTTGATAAATACTTGCTAAGTCGTGACCTTAGCAAGATAAGTGCAAGATATTATTAAAACTTCCGCCGCAAATATAGATACTCTGATCAGGGACCAACATGAAGTGATAGAATTACTACACAGTTGATGATTTTTTTAGTTATATTTTTAAAAAATAAAATCATAAGGCAAATCCTACTAAATGTGGTCCAGGTCCCACGGTTCTTCAAGTCTATATCCGCTAGATAATTTTCTGAGAGGCTTACTTAATTCATGATGAACCTTAATTCGAACTTCGAAGAAAAAATACATGTTCAAATTACAACTTCAAATAAGTTTATTCTAAAGATAGTAATTAAATTGAAATGTATTTCTGTTTTGAAAATAAATATACTTTGAAGACAGATAATTGAAAGAAGAAAACTTTGTTAATTATTAGCTTAGGCTGTAATAATTGAAAATTAACAAAAGAGGCTCTAGTAGGTCTTGGGTAAAAAAAGGTACATATACATGTTGTATACGACAAGAAATTATAAAAAATATATTATTGTTGCTGGAGCAAGTAATAATACAGATATGTGGCAATGAAATAATTGTGTACAAATTATAAAAGAAGATTTCTTAGTTTGAAGAGTAAACAATGGTCTATCTTATGAGTTATGACCACTGTTGTAAGGCAAAAACTTGCGTTAGGTACATTTAAATGATTTATGCGGGTTTTATCCATACTCAAATGGGTTTACCCATTCTAAATATGGTTTATTAATCTCCAATTAGGGTATATTAGATGAGTTTGGGTTGAATTAATGGATAAAACACGCCTAAACAGTTTAGGCGTGCCTAACCTGAGACCTTCCCCTATTGTAAAATTGGGCTACCAAACTCTTATTTGATTAGAAATCCCAAAAATGCCTCATATTAAATATTTTTAGACTAGACACCAATCTTTTGAAAAAATTATTATAATTAGTATAATTTTTTTATTTATTAGCATTCACAAAAAATATAATTATGGATTTATCACTGCCTATACAGCGGCGCCTCCATGTGAAGGATCGCGGGTCGGCCGGCCCAAAATTTTTAAATATAGATATAGAGAGAGAGCATCGACCCTATGAAATTATTAGATCGAGTCCTCACGGTGCTCAAGTCTTGCGTGTGCTCCTGTATATACTAGGTCCTACTAGAATGTCCGATTAGCACCTAGCCAGTTTCAAATATGATTGCATATTTGAAAAACATAATTTATGATCATGCACTATGGATCAAGTTTATTGATATAATACATTCTTGTTCAGAATCATCCCATCGCTGAATCCAAACAACCCCTATAAATATGGATCAACTGAGTATCAAAAACATGGATCATTTCACTGTAAAATATATAATTCAATTTAACGTTAAGAATTATATTACAATTTATATGTTAAGTTAATTTCCAAACAATATTGTTGTAATGTATGGTGATGCAGTGACCTCATGCTCCGCCTAACTGTGTACACCAATGAACTTACCAACCTTGGTCCTTACAAAGGTATCAACAATAAAATAGTTTCTTCAAACACAATCTAATGATCAACACACTTCACATTATATATATATATATATATATATATATATATATCACTCTCCAAAATGAGTTCTTATTTGAACGCATTCCCCATATATATATATATATATATATATATATATAACAGACGTTAGTAGCCGTGAATAACCCGAGAGCACCTCCTCTTCAGCCAACGAATACCTTTTCTTATAGAAAGCTTCACCCTGCCTTCAATGCCGTACATTCTATACCCAGCTATCCGTTTCCTCCTCCTCATGTGGCGGCCGCGGCGCTTCGCCTCTGGCGGCAACTCCGACTGTATGGTCGTGTTGCCGCCTCTTCCGCTGGTCATTTCCAAGATCATCAGACCAGGCCAGCTGCTGCCTCCGATATTCATACTTCCCCAATACACATTTTTTGGCTGGGAATTTTCAGTTATTTAAAGGTTTTTTTTACTTAATTACGTTGTAATTTTTAATAATTTATGGTGTCGTGCCAACCTCGATCATTTGATTTATTATATATGATTTACTCACTTTGGGCCTTCCAATTTTAGATGCAATGTATTGCAGACTTCAATCTTATTGGCTGTTATTTCATTTTTATGAGTTTAATTAATATACAACATCCGACCAAATCATAACAATGAACCTATTATAATATGCATTTCTAAAATAGGACACTCTACTATAGGCTAAATATAAAATATATGATTTAAACTAATTGTTTTTTGTAATTATGTATCCTATATTATTTAAGTTTACAGTACAATATTTTTGTCCTTTAAATATTGGTTGGACTAGCTGCTTTTGTCTTAATCAAATCATACCATCGCAATTCAACGCTTCTACTCGTTGAGAATTTTAAAAAACTAAACAAAAGTAAGAGATATGAGTGTTAGTGGATCCACATCGAGCATAGGATGAACTTCCAACTCTCTAATTAATTATTTTTTAGTATTAAAATGATTTAAAATTGTTAGGAGATAATTTTTTCCATTGATAATTTTGAAGATGAAGATGATATGAGGGATTCAGGGCACAGTGATTAAGTGTTTTATTTATTATTAATTAATTATGGGTTCGAGTATTAATCGACAGTGAGTGACTCACATACTAAAAATTAGTTTGTGCTAAATAGGAATGAATTTACACCATTCATCTAAAAAATTCAATGGTTGAGATTAAAATATTTTCCCAGATTTTATGCTTTTTTGCTTTATAAATCATGCTTAATCGAATTAAGCACGATTTATAAAACAATTAAGCACGAACGGAAATTATGCTTAATTTTTTAATTTTTATGCTTTAATCTC
Organism: Plectranthus barbatus; assembly: GCA_026898455.1. Classification (NCBI taxonomy): domain Eukaryota; kingdom Viridiplantae; phylum Streptophyta; class Magnoliopsida; order Lamiales; family Lamiaceae; genus Plectranthus; species Plectranthus barbatus. The sequence continues at coordinate 1,032,157 of JAPKLW010000015.1, forward strand.
AACCATTGATGCTATCAATCCAAGGGCTGAGATTCATTCCTATTTAGCATAAACTTTAATTTTAGCACTTGAGTGAATCTCTACATCGACATATCCTTCTCTATTTAAATTGTGTACCTTAATTTATATTAAAAAATAAAAGAAAAAGAAGATTTTAGGAGTTTTGATTTATTTATAGTATTGAGATTAATTTTGATATATGAGTTCTTTTATACATTTTATAATTGTCATGAAGTAATATTTGCATTCAATTGTATAATTTTGATTCATAAAATTTAATGAAGTCCACAAAAAACTATGTATCCACCACTAAATTAAAACAATGATCAAAGGAGGAGAAACATGTTAGATTTGACTTAGTTACGAATATAAAATTACAAAAACGAAATAAATTTAAATCATTTTTAAAATTCAAATATTATTGTAATATATGTAGCCATATATTATATTGTGATGTATGGTTTAGAATATAGTTTGGCGATCAATTTGTCTACAGTCGGTTAAGAAAAGCAGTAATAACACAGATTTTATTTTGCTGCTTATTGCATAATTATGTGATTAACCGGTTAACTAATTGATTTGTTGTGAGGGTTAGAGTTTAAATTCATTAATGCGAATCAGAATTGAGAATTTTGGGAGATTTTATTTTCGGATACGATTTGAAATATCGTAATATTCGTTGTTTAAGGATGATGATTATATTGATTGGAACCTTGTGTTATGTAAATATATGCAAGGATACATATATAAAAATAAAATTATTATGTGTCTTGCATAAAATAATCATTTAGGAAGTTAGTGGCAAGGACATTTGTCCTATTTACATTTACCTAGCCTATGAATCTCGGAATGACATTCTCATGAATGTCATGAATAAGACAAAATACATTTTTACTAAAAATAAATAAAAAATGGATATGTATAATGAAAATGTCATGACACTGATTCCTCATCCAATCTCTAAGTTGTTCAATCTCATGCTGCCACTTGGCAGCATGTGGCAGCATGTGATTGGATACTCTAATTTTTTAAATAAATACACCAAATTTTATATATTCTAAATAAATAATTAAATAAAAATTCATAATTTTTTTCTTTATAAAATGAACCTAATATTGATATATTTTCATTCACAAGCAAAACTTTTATTTTCTCTAATATTTCTTCATTTTGATATCTTATAATTGCACTTTTGTAGTTTGTTTTTGAATTTGTAATTCATGTATTTGTATTTAATTTCTATTTTAACTTTTGTAGCTTATATTTTATTATTGATTCAAATATTAACTTTTTCCAGTGTATGTTATATTTTTATTATAATTATTATATATTTATATTAAAATAAATTTTAGGTTGAGTGAATGTCATTGCTGTAAGTAGAAATTGAGTTGGGTTGTGGGTTGTGTAGGTGGATGAGAGAGAAATTATTATTTTATTGTTAGATTGGGTTGTAGAAGGTTATTGGTAAAGATGGTCTTACACTTGAGAGTGGACAAGAACATCATTTTCTCTCATTTTCGTGCAAAGAGGAAGGATTCCAGCGACCACAACCTTCCGACGTGATTTTCGGCCAAACGGAAGCAAATTGGCCGATGACTGTGAGAGAAATGGCTTGGTTTGTAGCTTATAATTATTTCAAGGAACTTAACTGGAGTGTGTGGTCGTGTGTGTGGTCGTGTGGTTGAGAAGTAATTTCAGATTCTTGGCCGATCAAAGCTTGTGGGAAGAAGGTGAGAGTTTTCTTCTCAAGAACTTGATCTTGCATGCATCATTGGGGTTCGAGTCTTTGTCATTCAAGTACATTTATGTGTTAATTAGTATGCTTAAATATCTGGACTGAGGTGTAGCATGCAGAATTGCTTGGATTTGGGGGTTGATAATGGTAAATATGTTAGCAAGTTTGCATGTCAGCAAGTTGGAAATGACGAACTTTCAAGTTTGGAACTAGCGAACTTGCAAGTTTGGAACTGACGAATGTGCAAGTTTGGAACTGGCAAATTACGTGTTAATAACTTGCAAGTTGTAGCTAGTGACAGCAGGTTAATGTGATTGGTGCATAGATGTGACAAGAAAGTAGAGGTGAATAATACGACATAATTAATGGTACGATTATGTTGTAATAAGTTATAATTGTTCGGAATACATAGGAATAATTAGATTTAATTATCATAATTCGAGAACTCTAGGGATTGGTTTATCCGTATGCGTAAACTAAAATGAGATTGATGGCTGAGACTATTATTTATAAACGAACTAAATAAGTTGAATTATGATTAATGGAGTATAAGATTAGAGAACTCATGTCAGGATGAGCCGTTGAGGAACTAGATTATATGAGTAGAAGTTATCGATTGTGGTTGCCTGCGTGGCTGCGCCGCGTCGCGCGGCTGCATGTCGCGGTGGGCTGCCTGCCCGCCACCCTGCCCTGCGCCGCCACAGCTGCACGTCGCGCGCGGCCTCCTGCCGCCACCGTGCACCGCTGTCGTCTTGCCAGTCTTCGTCTTCGTTCTTCAACCTGTACAAATACAGATTTGAAAAAATTACAGTATCTATTCTATTACAATTTTTACTACCAAATCTAATCAAGGATTTTCTCATGATTTACAAAACACGATTTAATCCTAACACGGATAAAACTAAACGGGTTGCCACAAGGAAAAAAAAACCAAGCATCGACAGCAATTCAAAATTCATACATGCATAATCTAAATTGCTCATCCAACAGTGCCACAAAAACAAACCTCGGCTCTGATACCAATTGTAGGGATTTGTCGGCCAACCAAATCGCCAAATCCAACTGAATCGGACCGTTTCATGGATGTTGAGAGAAATTAAACATACAATATACCTAGCATGCTCCTATGAATTTAATGCAGTGGATTACACGAGTTTACCTTAACTCTGTAGTGTCAGATCCGATCTTTCGCATTTGAATTCCAATCCCTTTATTAAACCATGCGATTTAATTAAATCTGCGGAATGTGAAATTAGCAATATAACTAATTTCAAGATTTAATTAAAACAAAATGAAGAGAAAATAAATCTGTTCTCCAGATTAGGCCTTCAGATCTGTATCCCAATGCTGTTCAATCCTGCTACTGGTGAGGATTCCACAGGACTGTGAATGTGTAAGCCAGAGTCAAATTTCTTCTCCACCCGAACACACCAGATGCGCCGCCCCTCTCTCTCTCTGCCTAGGGTTTCAACTGATTTGAATTGTGATAAGGTGGCTAGGTTTTTGAGAGAGAGCTGTCTATTTATACACCTAGGGTTTCAACCCTACTGGGCTACTGGACCTCTTTTCAGCATATTTAATTTGGGCCAGACCTGGGACCTAATGCAAATAATAAAGTGGGCCTATGAATTAATTAATTCATATGTCCACAACCTAGGACACAATTAATTAATTAATATTAATTCTTTTTCACCACAGAATACTGACCTACCCCTTTATTACCACGTTATGAGAACGAGCTGCATTTACTTGAGAATCCTCATATTTAAGGTTACCGGACATTCATTAATCAATCGGAGCTTCTAACAAGTTCTACCTACAATTAATTAATATCTTATTTTCCTGAGCAGTACCACTCAAACCTTATCACTCACTCTTGAACTTAATCAGCCTGCAGAACTTTAGCACGATGAATGTTATTGAGCTCCTCAGGAATGTCCCCATCCTATTACTCGGATATGGTTACCTAGCTCCAGTCTCAGGCTGCAATACACGAACTGCTGCTACCCAAGATGCGGGTATACGAGCACGTTACTCAGGCTCTCCACCATTGCAAGTCAAAGCAACAGTCAACCCGTGCAAGCCCCTAAACCTTCGTTAGGGTTTGGACTCAATCAAGATCGAGATCTTGTATTCTCCGATGTCAGACAGTAAAATACATCTCACTGTGGTCCAATCAATATGCCACAGCGCGTATCAGCATATCAAGCAATCAAGACAGATTACTTCTTTCTGATTATGTTGCAGCCTATATCGACAGACTTATCCTCATACGCTGTCTCGGCTGTGATAATATATATATATCTCACTAGGTCAAGTGATCATACTGTCTTCTGCGATCTACAACACGCCGTATGATCGTCCCTATCGATGAGATAAAAGGATACCGTTGTTACTCGCATGTAAGTTTGTTAACAGATAGGAAATACCGTTGAATGTATACTCATCGTAATAAATGTTTTCTGTTTACAAAACCCAACACATAGGGTGACAAGGGAGCTTTAAAACACAAATTTGCTTACTTACGCTTAAACATCTGTAAGTTGTCAAGGTTGGGACTATATTCTATAAAAATCAAAATGTCTTTTGAGCTATAAGCTCTGTTTTCTGAAAAGCATGCAAAATATTTTGTTTTAAACTGATTGTCTATGCCAAACTGTTTTGATTTTATATTTGTTCCTCTGGACAATCGTAGTTGACCTAGGAGATTTTGTTTAACGAGGACAAAACTAGGATTTGTAGGAATCCTGAGCCAAGACTCTTAAACCCTGAGGGCATTGATCTTCTGTTGTCTCAAGCCAGGCACAGACTTGGTCACTCAATGGTGAATGGATTCGTGAACTAAATCACGAAGTTCGTTTGCCAAGGATCGTTAATTGGAATATCAAAAATAAATTGCTATGCCTATGATTATTCCTAGCATGCTCCTATTGATTATGCATAAGGGGGTTTATGCGGAATACCTGGATTGTAGAAACCTGAAGAACGAGTGCGTAGAGATTTGATCCTTGATCGTTTTCCCACGCACGAAGATTTATTCCTAATAGATCAAGGAATTAAATCTTATGAAAATAAATAATATTTTCAAAACAAAGAGGGAGAGAAGAAAGAAGATCCTCCTGATCTGATCTTCTGATTTGTATCCCAACTCTGATCCGAATATCTGGTGAAGATTCCCTTCGAATTCCTCGCCCGGTTGAGAAGTAGAATTTCTTCCTTGTTTCTCAGATCAGTCTATCACCACAACTCCCAAAATATGGTTTTCTATGTGCAACATATGATCTTGTGGTGTGTTGAGATCTGAGGAACTGAGGCCTATTTAAAGGAAAATACTGGACTTCTATTGGGCCTGAGTTTCATGGGCCAGACCAAGGCCCAGAATGCAAATAGCAAATGAGGCCTATCAATTAATTAATTCTCATATTCAACCCATAATATAATTAATTAATTAATATTGATTCATTCCACCAGAGAATCAATATTGTCCTACCTATTTGCTACCACGTTTTGATGTACGGGTTGCATGGGCTCGGTTTATCCCCACATTTAAGATTGCAGACATTCATTAATTAATTTAAGCTCTGACAAGCTATTTAATTAATTAACATCTTATATTCCTGAGTCAATCCACTCAAACCTTTTCACTTATGCTTGAACTTAATCAGCCTGCAGGACTTTAGCATAACGAACCTTTTGAGCTACTCAGGGAATGTCACCATCCTATACTGGATATGGTTACCTAGTTCAGGTACCAGACAGTCATGCACAAACTGCTATCACCCAAGATACAGGTATACAAGCTCAACTAGAGCCTTTCGCTGCAACTCAAAGTGATACACAATCTGCATATACTTCCGTACCTTCATTTAGGTTTAGGATCTCATCAAGCCATAGAGATATGGATTCTTTTGATGTCAGATAAAAAAATCAATCTCAACTTAGGTCCTTATCAATGTGTACCCCACACCAGCATACCAAGCCATCCAAGATAAGATGCTTATTACTATGTATGTTGCAGCCTACACCGACAGTTTATCCTAGAACTGTCTCAGCTGTGATAACCATTTATATCTCGCTAGGTCAAACGATCCATACGATCCTCCGTGATCTACTACACACCGTATGATCTCCCTATCGACGAGATAAGAGGATAATTGCGTTTGCGACACATGTTTGTTAATTCAGACAGGAGATGAACATACAACATTTATGATTCCCAATATATTAACCAATCGACCTTGTACATAATATACCAATCATAATGCTTTCAGTATATAAATCCATCAAATGGAGTATAAATACCTTCGGAGAAATAAGGAGAGACACGTGTCGTGTCTTAAATCGACCGGGGTCTCAATGTAGCGAGTTTTAAGACCAATGCACTAAATGATGACAGTGTGTCGAGTGGTTCGACCATTCCCAATTGTTCATCGTGACACGGAAGTAGGCCAACATCCAATCACAAAACGGTAAAACAGATATTGATTTCATTTGAGTGAATCTGCATATGCAGTGTGATAAAAATGTTTTGGATAAACACGTCAAATGTTTTCTAAAAACCCCGTGGCTTATATGTGCGTGGCATAATTTCATAATTAAAAAAAGTATGTTTTCGGGCACGTCTCCACAGGGTACCTTGGTACTCAGCCCCTCGCATTATTTTCAAAATGCGCAGGTTAACAACAGCGATGCGGATGCGGAGGTGTAGAGGGCATGACTATTGGAGAAAGAACCTTGATCCTGAGATACGCATCTGCATATGCATATCTCCAATGCGTAATTCTCTACTTCATGAAACTCTGAACTTATTTTCCTTCCCTGTTTGTGATAACAAATGAGAACCGAACTACTTGTTATTATCATTTTTCATACTCTTGTATACGAGGTTGCATTCCTTGTTACAATCTTATGCTTTTGCATGTGTTGTTGTTGAACTCATTAGGTGTGAACCATTATTTCTGCTTGTTTGTTCATCTTCCGCTGTTTAAATCACCCAACTCACTGTAGCGTGCGCCTAAGTTGGGAAGGCGAGCATGGGGTTTTACAGAATCATATTCTACATAGAATTATTAGCAACTAAGAAGATATGAGTGGTTTCAAACTTGAAGAAACTTTTAGATTTGAGCTGAAATAATTGAGTTTTAACATTCAACTTTAATATAATACACACATGTAAAAATAATATAATACATGAGCATGTTTTATAAATTATCTTTCGGAATTCTTATTGTACAATTTTTTAAATGAGAAGAATCTATAAAAGGTGTAGATTAAATTTGGAGGGAATAATTTTTATGTATATGTTTGTATACTAAAATATCATCATGTATATTTTATATAAATAGGTTTGGAGGAGATGACAATTCTATTGCGTGGAATGTAATTTTTGTATTTTGAATAGTAGTGCATTAATTAAAACTTACAAACTCAAATGATCCTGAGAAGCTAAAACTCATGACCTCTCAATTATGATCAAAATATTTTCACGACTACATTGTGAACAGGGGACTACAAATAAAATAGGCTACAAATCAATTATGAAATCACAAGAAAGAGAAAGGCTAAAGAATGCTATATAACAATAAAGTGTATTGTGTGTCAATAGATAACAGATTTAAAAACATAACAATAAATTTTATTGTGTGTAAATATGGAGAGAAGAGGAGAGCAAAAATAATAAATATGGATGTAGACAAATAAAAAATTGTTTGAATAGTTTCAAGTTCTAACTCAAGATTAGTTGAAAATTTTAAACATTAATTATATCGAGTTTGTAATATCCCGTATGTAATTAAACCGAATTGTGTTTAATTAATCAAATAAATGAAGATTTACTATTTTGTAATTATATTATATCGCTTTTTGAGATAAGAAATGATACCCCACGCGACATGCGAGTTTGTTTCTTGCATGCAATATGCCTATAGGTTTGTTTTGAGAAACCCTAAGTGGTCATGCAACCACATTTTACGTAGGAAATCCAAGCGCGGCGAATTATTGTCCCTTAGAAAATATTGTCGCAATTAAATTCATAACTTGCACCGAGAGCTCCATTTCATCCACGGAGCTAGGGTTTGCTTGAGAATAAAATATAGGAGGATAGGAACGATCAGAATGAGTTTCCGAGGTCCGATGAATATTCTACCAATTATTGAATTTATTGAGTTCAGGGCAACAAAATATTAATTCCAAAAATTGTGGAATTAAATTAATGGGTAGTGCTCATTATTTGGGACATTTCTATGGACTTACATTTTCAATTGGGATAATTTACGTTAAATTAAAGATCCGCAAAGTTTAATTATGGGTGTGAATTATACACGAGTTGAACTGGGAAGCACTACGTGACAATTCTTCGTGGCGAAGAATTGCCACGTCATTAGGCTAGCATGGGCGGCTATAATTCATAGAGTGTGTGGCAAGTAATTAATAAGGTTGTGGGAAGTAGTATAAATATGTGAAGTTGAAACAGATTCCTGCAAGCAAATTCCACTCACCATCACCGAGCCACCACCCTTGCCACCCTGTCTTTTCGCCATTTTCCCGATCACCACCGTGAACCACTTGCTGTGTAACTTATATCCACAATTAGCTCTTGCTTTAAGGTTTTCCGTAGAGCTCAAGAATGCAAAATTCCTTCGAGAAATGAAGGAATTATTGTTGTCCGAAGATAGCCCGTCCGTAAATTAATAAAATGTTACATCGACTTGAAACTATTACCAAATGACAATGAAACTTGTTTTGATCATACACATGTGTTTCTTGTGTTGTAGGGAACATTTTGGTACGAAGATCCACCCCCTTCGACGTCGGAATCGCCACCGTCGCGCCTGTAATTTTTTTCGGTGAGTTATTTTCTCACCTCTGTTTTCCGGCGAGATTTTGCAGTTTCTGGTCAATCAAGCATGTGTTTATGGTCATGGGTTCATGATGATCACGTTGGGGGTGTTGGGGAGGTTAGAGTTGGCCGGAATTGGCTAGAAAAAGCTCACACACATGCGCGAGCTACAGCCATCAATTTTGAGGATGATGATCGGTGTCGATCGACACAGGCATGTCGATCGACGTGGCTAGCGTCGGTCGATGCCGGTGGCTAGAGTGGATAGTTTTTGTGTTTTACATCCATTTTTATCCAATTTGTTTGGTTTTCGATGCATCAGTTCATATGATGATTATTCTTCGTTCCATGCATGATATTATGTGAAAAGAATAAAGTTTAGACATCTGGTTTCGGAATTTAATTGATTAATGCATCGTTAATTGTATGTTGAGTCGTTTAACATATAAACAAGCCTTATTTGAGTTGATTGGTTAGCCATGGACTGGTTAACATGTATGATTAAGTTTGGTTAAATCCAATGCATGCCTCAAGGTACAAGGATGCATGTCGAATTGTTGGGTTTGTCGGTAAGTCAGTCATGGGACCTAAATACGTTTAACATCAGCTGAGATGCTGATTGGTTAACAATTAGATAATCCACCTAATTTGTTGTTTCTCCTATATGGATGATTGAAGGGGATACGAGTTGATCAGATCAAAGCTTATACTTCTACGTGCTAAACATCTGTAAGATTTAAATGTGGGGACTATATTCTGTAAAAATATAATGCATTTTCGAGCTGTGAGCTCAGTTTTCTAAATACATGAAAATGTTTTGTTTTAAAATTGATTGTCTATGCAAAAATGTTTTGTGTTTTCATATTTGTTTCTCTTGTAAATCGTGGATTTTCAAAGAGATGTGTTAAGTGAGAATCAAACCAGTTATAAATGTTATATGTACTAATTCTCATTAACTTCAGGGTTATTAAGATCACCTTATGTTTGCAAACGAATTATGAAATGAAATGATAGGTCCCTCAACAGGAGAGTTGATACCCAGGGTGTGATAAGGTGAGGCTTATTGCCTATAAATTGATCGTTGTATCATTGTTGTGTGATCTGAGACACAGTGCACATAATGATGTCAGTGGGTTGAGTGGTTCATCCATTCCCAGTTGTTCATCGTGACTTAGAAGTGGGTCAACATCCAGTCACACAATGGTAAACAGATATGTAACAAGTTGAGTGAATCTGTATACAATGATAAAATGTTTTGGTTAAACACGGTAAATATTTTCTCAAAACCCCGTGGATTATATGTGGGTGGCATAGATTTTATATATAAATGAATATTTTTGGGCATTTTCTCCATAGGGTACGTAAGTACTCAGCCTCTGGTACTATTTCTAAAATGCACAGGTTAACAACGAGTATGGGAATGGGGGGTGTAAAGATTAAGAAGTTACAAAAAGAGAGCAGATCCTGAGATATGCATCTTCACATGCATATCTCCGCTGCTTGAACCTCTGATATTTATTCCTTCCCTATATTCAGTGATTTTTTTAGAACCCGTTTTCTATATTGATTCTTTCTTGCACGGGAAGTTTGCTCTTCGTGACAACCTCCTTTGTGACTGAATGATGGGTTGTTTGGAAGAAAATTTTGATTATTCTATCTTTTTTTATTATTATGAAAGTCTTCCGCTGTTTTAAGTATCCAACCCACCTGTGATGCACCCGAAGATTCGGAAGGACCAGTAGGGGGCATTATAGAAGTGGTATCAGAACGTCTGGCTATTGTCTTTTTCCTTGGCTTGGGTAACCAAAACTTCTCTTGTTTCAGAAGTCAAATGTGAGATAACTGTCTTGTCATGCTTTCCACCCCATTCCATCATGCGCAACCTGCGAGGTACGTTTTCTAAACATTTTTGAAATACCTGCTTGCAAATGGTTTTAGTGATTATGTTCACTACTGAGTTGTCATGCTAGAACAATTTTGATTGTGGCTATGAATTGTTTTGAATAAATTTTGTCCAGTTGAGCATGTGTTGATTGAAAACATTTTTAAAAGTGCTTGACATGATTGCAAGTGTCTTGATTGATTGGTTGTTTAGCATAGTAATGAAGCTTGGATTTTGCTTTTGCTATTGTTTGGTGTTGATTGCATGTCTAGTATCGGAGTTGGGGATATACTGACATTACATATCATTGTGATTGATTTGTATAGTATTTGGGGTAGTGGAGAATAGTGACATTTCAAAAGTGTTGTTTTGGCGAAAGAGCCGGGCTTTAGCCACCTTGTGTTATACCTAATGAGGTTATTTGTTGCTTTAAAGCATGATTGCATGATTTTGGCACCGATGAGGTGGCCCATGAAAAACTTTTCTAGTGTTGTTGTTTGATTTTGGCACCGGTGCGGTGGCCTATGAAAATTTGCTCAATTATGAGTTGTTATGACAAATGATTTTTGCAAGCAATGTTATTTCGAGTATGTTGTTCGAGATGTGTTAGAGTAGGTGTAGAAGTTGATCGACCTCTTGAAAAGTGAAGTATTATATGTGCTTAGCCTGTGAAGGCTAGAGTAAGGTGGATCAGTTTAGATGACTGACATGGTTGTTTTAGCTCATGGAGAGTTGTCATGTTTGTGTATCAGATTAATAGCAGTTGAGTTATGCGCAGCCTGGTTTGAGTGTGAGCGGTATGAAGATCGCTACTCACGGGTTCGTGCATTAAATGTACTGATATTGATTTTGTTATTAGCATACGATTAAATCATGCTATATCAATTTTGTGTTGCCTTAATTAACCTTCTTAAGGATTAAAGGTACGCCATTGTTTTGTGTAGCACCAAATGCGAAGTGCTTGGAAATGATTATGATTATGTGAAGTAGTAATGTGAAGCATTACTTGGCGAGAATTTGTAACTGTTATGACGAGTCGTGCTTTGTTCGTGAAGATCATAAGCAAACTGATTTAGTTCTTCGTCTGCTTAGTAGAATCACTACTAGTCGAGCATAGTAGATGATCAAGCTCATTGTTGTAAGTTCCATCGCACCTGATCGGGTGAGAACTTGAAATGGCGCTAGTGATGTGTTATAGCTCAACCTTGTAAATTGAGTAGAATTGAACAAATCTACGGATATTTTTTTGTTGGGTGCATCCCAAATAATAAGTTTTCGAATGAATCTCCAATCTTGTTCGGGAAAACTTGAAAGATTGAGAAATATCTTGGAATAATGTTAGTTTTGAACTTTCACGGTCGCCTAGAGACACCTGTGAGTTGATGAGATCAGCAACGATATGTACGAAATATCTGACAAGTCATAAAGACATCAAATGGAGGACTTTCACTCAATAAGATATTTTACGTATAGGAATCTTTTAGATCCAAAATGCAGTGCGATGGAGAACCGTAGCAGCAATTAACCACTGTTGTGGATATGGGCATAGTTCGAAGAAAACTTCAACATGCTAGAGATGATCTCATGAGAAGGTTGGATTGTGATGAAGTGTTACTTCCTAGTTGCTATTTACATTATCCGATGAGAGGATATTGATACTATCGTGATGATAGTATGTTTACTTTTGCTGATGGTTATGATCAGGAGTAGCCCTAAGCACCCTAATCGGATGATAATGCAAAATCATCAATTTTGGATGATTGGAATCGAGTCCACTTGGGTTTTAAATGAAGGGGTTCGTGAACTGAATCACGAAGTCCGTTTGCCCGGATCGTTAATTGGAATATCAAAAATAAATTGCTATGCCTATGATTATACCTAGCATGCTCCTATTGATTATGCATAAAGAAGGTTTATGCGGAATACCTGAATTGTGAAACCCTGAAGAACGAGTGCGCGGAGATTCCTCTTGATCTCTTTTCCCGCGCACAAAGATTAATTCCTTAACAGATAAAAGGACTTAAATCTAATGAAAATATAATGATATTTTCGAAAACAGAAGAGGGAGAGAAGAAAGAAGATCCTTCTGATCTGTATCCCAACTCAATCTGAATATCTAGTGAAGATTCCCTTCAGATTCCTAACCCGGTTGAGAAGCAGAATTTCCTCCTCGTTTCTCAGATCTAGTCGATCACCACAGCTCCCAAATTCTGGTTTGCTGTGTGCAACTTATAATCTTGTGGTGTGTTGAGATCTGAGGAACTGAGGCCTATTTATAGGAAAATACTGGACTTCTATTGAGCCTGAGTTTCATGGGCCAGACCAGGGACCAGAATGCAAATAGCAAATAATGCCTATCAATTAATTAATTCTCATATTCAACCCAGAATATAATTAATTAATTAATATTGATTCATTCTACCAGAGAATCAATACTATCCTACCTATTTGCTACCACGTTTTGAGGTACGGGTTGCATGGGCTCGGTTTATGCCCACATTAAGGTTACAGACATTCGTTAATTAATTTAAGCTCTGACAAGCTATTTAATTAATTAACATCTTATATTCCTGAGTCAATCCACTCAAACCTTTTCACTTTTGCTTGAACTTAATCAGCCTGCAGGACTTTAGCTAACGAACCTTTTGAGCTGCTCAAGGAATGTCACCATCCTATACTGGATGTGGTTACCTAGTTCCAGTACTAGACAGTCATACACAAACTGCTATTACCCAAGATACAGATATACAAGCTCAACCAGAGCCTTTCACTGCAACTCAAAGTAATACACTATCTGCATATACTTTTGTACCTTCATATAGGCTTAGGATCTCATCAAGCCATAGAGATCTAGATTGTTTTAATGTCAGATAAAAGAATCGATCTCGACTTAGGTCCTTATCAATGTGTGCCCCACACCAGCATACCAAGCTATCCAAGATAAGATGCTTATTACTGCGTATGCTGTAGCCTACACCGACATTTATCCTGGAACAATCTCAACTGTGATAACTATTTATATCTCGCTAGGTCAAACGATACATATGATCTTCCATGATCTACTACACACCGTATGATCTTCCTATCGACGAGATAAGAGGATAATTGTCTTTGCGACACATGTTTGTTAATTCAGACAGGAGATGAACATACAACATTTTTTATTCCCAATATATTAACCAATCGACCTTGTACATAATATACCAATCATAATTCTTTCAGTATATAAATCCATCATTAAAAACCCCGTTGTTTAAATATGAGGACAGTGTTAGTTTGTCGGTCTAGTATCACAGAGATACTAAACCCTGTTAGCATGACGTAAGTGCACGCGTAAAGACTTGAAAAGGCAAGTGCACTAATTATTAAGAAATTTTCAGCATGGTTCATACAGATAGTATGATATGCTACATTATACCGATAAGATAATTGATCGCTAATTATTTTTATTAGCAATTTAGCAAAAGCTAATAATATAGCGGCAAATAAATTATGGAACCCAAAGGAGTGAAATTTCGAAAACCTTACATACTAAAATGTAGTTTCTTGAAATATTGTTTAGGGAAATTCATATTTTGAGTTTTTCCGAATTCTAAAATAAAATAACTTCTAATTAAAATTAAAACTGAAAAATAGAAAAGACTTGAGGATTCAAATATGAGAAACTTAGATTTCGGGGTTTTCTACCTATCATGCCTTACATGCAATGATAAATTAATAAATACCAATTTAATTCCTAATCGTAGTGGAACATCAAAAAACTACTCCCTTGATCCCTAATCATTAGTCCCCAATTGAAATGGCACGATAACCAATTTTTGTGAGTGTAGTGGAATTAATATTTAATTGATAAGTGTGAAAAAATTTACTATTTTAGGAAAGAGGACTAATAAATGGGACATACTAAAAAGATAAAGTGGGACTAATAAATTTACATCATGCATCAACTGTGTTTTGAGGAAAGAATGCTGGTGATAACCACCAAGGGTCTTAACTACTGGAGGAAAGAAGAGCAATGGGCTAATGATTGGATTGATCAGGTGCCTGGCACCAAACAGTTCTCAGATAAACAAGTCCTTGCTAGACATCAAGCTATTTGAGTCCACCACATGTTCTCTACTTCCTAATCCCTACCTAAATCCACTTTCGCTCCCGATGGTCACTCGGACGCTCGAATTGAGCTCTCCAAGCGCCAAGCCAGAGCCGCTGCTGAATATAGAAGGCGTCAAGCTGAATATGAAGCTCAGAAGAAAGAGAGGTTGCTGGCTAGGATGGTTGCTGAGCGAGAGAAAGAGGAGCTAGAAAAGAACAATTGCCGAGAGCTGACCGCACATCTTGACACCCAAGAGCAGAAGCTTGTCCACTTCTTAGAAGATGATATTTTGGAAGTGACAAGAGCTGCAAGAACTGCTGAAATAGAGGAAGCTAAGGCGGCCAAACTTGCTAAGGCTCAGGAGGAAGCTTGGAAAATAGTGGAGGTTGAGCGCTTAGCAGAAGAAGCTCAGTACCTTGTTGCACATGCTGATGAAGCAAAGGTTGCTGACCTTGCTGAGGCAGAGGCGAAGGCATGGAGATTACAGGAGGCCGAGCGCATAGCAGCAGAAGCTCAGTACTTAGAAACGCAAGGCGAATGGTATCAAGAGGATGCTATGGATGCTGAGCCGATTACCGAAATTCATACGACTGCTAGTGGCGGAGAACTTGTGCTCGCAACTTCTTCATTCGATGCACTGCCTGTAAGTTCTCATAATTTCCACACCTATCAGGATACTGTTGTCCAATATGCTCTCCAACATGCCCTGTCCACTACCATTCCCATGGACATCAATGAACGAGTGGCTATGGAGGTTGCTGAGGTAAGACAAGAAGTGGCAGAGGTACGAAATGAAGTTTCTGATGTCAGGGAAGCAGTATCAGAGGTTAAAGACGATGTGTCTGGAGTGAAGAAGAATATGGAAGTTATGAAAAAGGAAGTAGCCGAATCTCAGCAAAAGCTTGTAAAAAGTGTTAACTCCTTCTCATCCACCTTTTGTAGGGTTTGAGTCTACGATGGACAACTCGAGTTGCCATTAATTAAATTCTTGCCAAGGTTCGTTCTTAGGATACCAGGAACAAATTTCAATTAAATAAACCATGCGATCCTATGCATGCTCCTACAAAATTAATTGCAGAGGATGGAATTTAGGAATACCTGATTTCACCATTTGATCTACAGGTCTAGATCGGAGCTAACAACGATGAAATAAACTTGGATCTGAGATAGATCGCCGGTAATGGACAGTTGTTCCTACAGATCTGATCTTCTGATCTGTTCCTTTGCTCCTTGGAAATCTGGTGAGGATTATCTACCAAGTTGGATCCGAGACCCGGAGGAATCGATCAGTTCCTCCCACAGATCAGCCGCCGCCGTCTCTCCCTCTATTTTTAATATACTGAAAAGTCTAACTTGATCTGATAGAGAGAAGGAATATATATAGTGTTAGGGTTTTTGAGAAACCCTAACCCTAATGGGCTTGAGCAGTTCATGGGCCAGACCAGGGACCAGATGCAAATAATAAAGTGGGCCCTCTTTATTAAATAATCATTCCTTGTTCAACCCAGAACATAATTAATTAATAAAACATTGTTTTAACCTTCACCACGGTAACAATGTTGACTCGCCCCTTTATTACCACGTTATTAGGAACGGGTTGCACCAAACTAACATGATCCACATATTTAAGGTTTTAGACATTCATTAATTAATTTGGCTTATGACAATCAGCCATAATTAATTAATCTCTTATTTCCTGAGTAATACCACTCACTCCTTTTCACTTATGCCTGAATTAAATAATTCAACCTGCAGGGTTTAGCATAATGAACCTTGTGAGCTCCTCAGGGAATGTCACCATCCTGAAACGGATATGCTTACCTAAACGTCCAGTCTAAGCAGGCCACACACAAATTGTCAACACCCAAAATACGGGTATAAGAGTACATGTAAGACTCGCCACCTTGGTAAATCAAAGTGTGGTCAATCTGTGTGTGCCCCTTATCATTCAGTTAGGTTTAAGATCATAGGAAGTATGTTAGGGATCTGGCTCATTCGTATGTCAATGTGAATGGCACATCCCACTATTGATCCCATCAATACATAACTATGTACCGACACATAAAGTAGCTAGGATAAGCCCACTTATGAACCGATGTGCCGCAGCTTAGACCGACAGCCTATCCAGGGACTGTCTCAGCTGTGATACTGTTTATATCTCGCTAGGTCAAACGACTCATATGATCCTCTGTGATCTCCTACACACCATATGGTCATCCCTATAGGCGAGATAATAGGATATTATGGTTCGTTGTATGTTTGTTTCATCAGACAGCGAGCATTGTTGCAGCAACATATATGAAGACCAGTGTACACAACACTTAATCATATATGCTTTCAGTATACAATCCCAACAATCTCCCACTTATACTTAAAGCATAATACCATTGCTTTATAAAAGTATTAAGTGTGTTTATACTGTCAATCACTCCCACTGCATTCACGTTACCTCTTGTCACGATTTCTCGTATGATGTTATACCACACATCCTATGTGTTTCACCACCTTGTGAGTCTTGGGTTCCCTTGAGTTTGTCATTGCACCAACATGATCACAATTCCATGTGATTTTATTAGGCAAACTCAGAACACACACCTCTAGAGGATAACACCGGAGTTATACTGCTTCTTGCGAAGCTAATGAAGCTGTCAAAAACTCAGCCTTCATACTGGAATCTGCAACATACTTCTGTGTTAGATTCATATAACTCCTCCTCCAAGACCAACACATAGTTAGAGGTCGATTTCCTTTCCTTATGATCCTCCTGGATATCTGATGCCATTCAACTCACAAGGATCATTCATTAACCAATGTGCCTGTCCAGAGTTGAACTGATATCTGTTTAACATGCTTATAGCAGTACAAATATCTAACTTTGTTCATTTATAATATAGAAAGATAACAATCTTTCTTGCTATGAACGACTCACCACAGAATCAATTTAAGCGACTTGAGATACCTGAACATCCTTTTCTTGTGACAACACAAGACTTTAATTCAAAAGAGGTTCCAAGATCTCATAAGTCCTACTTCTGAAACTATTCGGACAACCATCCTTTATACCTGACAATATCTCCACACCGTTTCTGAATGTGAAAATACTATCTGCATAATATGCAAGGAAAACCACGCTTTCGCTGACACATAACTGGTACATGAAACTCTCATTCTCGATGGACAATATCGAAATGTCTGTTACACGACCTTGAAGCACCTTTAAGTTTATACTTGAACTACCTTGGCTTCCAGACATGATGTTTTTCACTGCACATAACTTATCTGGTTGTTGCATACAGAGGTCGTTACCTTTTATCAAGGTACCCGTTTATAAAATACGGATGATGTCATCTATCTTCCAAATATTTAGATTCATATGTGTTGTTATAGTTAAAAGAATTCGAATGGGTTTAATAATTGCAACCATTAGGAAAGTCTTGTTGTGAAACATACTTTACTCACTAACCTAGACCTTCAAAAACATACTAGGTTACCATTCGAGCATTTCTTTCCTTGTATATCAATCAGTTACTTATAGCTGGTAAGCTATTTGGAAATCACTGATCCTGATACACAACCATAGCCTTTACTGATTCATTTCTGAATCCATGACTTGACGTCATTAAACTGCATCTTTTGTCTTAACAGCTTCGTTGCGCTTTAAGGGATAAGTATGATGTTGTTCGTTAAGCTGGGAACAAGTCCAGAGACTATTTCCACGAACCAGTACCATTAAGCCTGTTAAGGCAACCTCCCACTGCAACGGTACTTCTTTTACGTTGTCAGTTAATGGTGCATTAATTTGTGGTTTACCACCTTACACTGGTGACCGTGCAATTGGTACCATACCTTCCAAGGTATGCTCAATATGCTACGGGGTATTTCCTGATGGATTTGAATTGTCTTCTCTAAAACGTTAGAGAACAATCTCACATTTGAATTCATGGTTTCATCCTATACAACTTGCTTGTATCTAGGATATACAAAGCAACCATCTTTTTTGTTTACTTGGAATAGCCCACAAAGCAGTACTAGCTTAAACCTTTCTTCCAAACAATCAGTTTCCTATATCAGCTGGACAGCCGAATTACCCATCATTGCCCCTTTGACATAGTCAAGGTCTGCTAGGGTATTTGGAACTGATTTAGAAGACACTAGATTAAGCAAACATACAACTGCTTTTGGCGCTATTCTCAAAACGAAAATTTGGCAAGGCTTGCATAACTTATAAACTTTTAAAGAATCTTCGTTTTACCTACACTATCACAATCAAGGAATAATAGGTGTAGTTAACTGGGATGCAATCTCTTTGCTCTGCCAGATACTGTAAAACCCTATCACTTAAGATGTACCATTATGAATGAACCATAATGTTTTTATGGTCTTGTTTAACTTATTCTCTACCTTAGTCTTGAACGCTCTTGATTAAAGCAAGAGACTAAGACTTGTAGTGAACTAGATAAACACATCCAAATCTTAAATGATTACAGTATCAATG
>JAPKLW010000015.1:1051209-1065674 GCA_026898455.1 Plectranthus barbatus
AAGCAGAAACCCTAGAGAGATTGAGAGAGAGTGGGCGGCTGCAGATCCGGTAGCGTATCCTCACCAGATTTCCGGATCAAGCAAGGGAACAAATCAGAAGATCAGATCTGTAGGAACCCCATCGCTTTGATCGATTCCAGATCCAGATATGCACCATCTTCATTGCCATCATCGATCTAGATCTGTAGATCAGTCGTTGGAGTCTCAAGTATTCCTTTGAATCTACGAATTAAATTAAATAGAAGCATGCATAGGGCATTTACTGTTTGTCATGATATTTATTTTGATATCCATAAATCGAATCCGGAGTTTTAATAAATGGCAGTTTATGTCGCCTATTGTAGACTCAGTTCCTACAGACGTACCTCGTCCATTGGTGTTAACACCTGGACAATTTGCTTTCCAGTGTCCTAGCTTGCCACAGCGATAACACTTGCCCTTTCCTTCAACTTTCCCAGCCTTTTTCTTTGGAGCATAAACTCCATTGTTCCCACTAGCAGTTTTCTTGTTCTTATTCCTAGCCATTCTATTAGGTTTTGCTCATTTAGGAGCAGCAGACCGGCTACCGGAAGAAACCAAAACTGCTTTCTCGAGTTCCATCGGGGACTGTTCTGCCATCAAGTCACTGAGTAACTCTTTAAGAGTATACTCCTTCTTGTTCATCACAGCATTCAACCTGAAGTTTTCAAAGGAATTGGGAAGAGAGTTTAGTATGATATCGACTTGGGCTTCCGCATCAATACCACCACCATGCAACGTTAGTTCATCCATGAGGTGAGTCATGGCAACCACGTGCTATCTCACTAAACTGCCTTCAGACAATTTCTTACTCACAATCTCCTTCATGAGATTGAATCTGACAGTTCTGTCTGTCTCCCCATAAGTCGTTGTTAGATTATCCATAATCTCACAGGCCTTATCTTAATGCTGATGCTGCAGCTGCAATACCTTACTCATAGTTGTCATCATGTAGCAATTCACTACATTATCAGACTTGATCCACTTATTGTAAGACTGCTACCGCTCGACAGTAGCATCAGCAACTGGGAGTGGTGGACAAGGATCAGTAAGGACAAACTTGTGTTCTTCAGCAACAAGGATATAATCCAAATTACGTTTCCATTGAAGAAAATTCGGACCATTGAGAGGATTTTGAGCGAGGATATTAATGACATTATTCATAGACATATCTGAAAACAAATAAGCGAATTAAAGTAAGCACATACTACGAACAATTGAAACAAATATGCATAGAACCTTTAGATAAAATAATGCAATTTGTTTCCTCCAATTGCCCAAGCTAATTTGTCTCAAGCTACCCGAGTAGTCCGTTTACTACAAACGCTCAACCAGACCATAAAAGATCCTTTAATTTCTTAACATGCCATGTATCTTTAGCAAAAGAAATTAATATTGGAGATCCCAGGTAACATCATTCATGAGTTTGACCTTAACATCCTTTGTTATCCCACTTAGATTAATCTTAGAGACCAGTGAAAGTTGTCTCAATGCAAGCTACCCGAGTAGACCGTTTGCTTAGAGGCTCCCACTTCTCATCTTAAAATAAGTGTTTTACTTGGAAACCTCATCGCATTGGAACTGGTGAGGGACCCCTAACATAAGCTACCCAAGTAGACCGTTTATGCTTCGAGATACCCCACTTCCAATGAGAAATCGTATTTGTGGAGGTCTAATGATCTTGGTTAGAAAAGAACCAAAAACCAGCTTAGTATTTTTTTTAATTCCAAAGGTTTCACGCGCACACATTATTTTATGTTCCCATAAATTATGTCACACCCAAAATTCCATCATAAATTAATATGATCCCGGAATTTACAGACATAATTTAAAACATAAAATAAATCACATAAGACATGCTCAAAAATTAAATTGCAACATGCTTATAAAAGTAAATAATTAAAGCAAATAATCAGGCCTCCTATTATTTACTAGTGCGCACATAATAAATCACATCAATACGAGAATAAATAAATAAACAAATAAAATTTCTCGTGGCCCCTCAGATGCGATTACATGGAAATAAATTAAATCTAACTATTACAAGATTTAATTGCAATACAAATCTTCAAACTGGGCTTCCATTTGGACTTGAAATCTGATTTGAATTGCATCAACAGCAATTGGGCTTAAAATTAGGGTTTCTGGCCCAAACAACAGTCAAACCCTAATTTTTCAGATTGCGGGCCGCCTCCGGGCTGAGAAGCCCGATTTCCGGCCCGGGCTTGGAAACCCTAAGGTTTTGGAAAACCCTAGCCGCCACTCTTGCAGCAAGCAGCCGCCGAGATGCCTTTTTGGCCGTCGCCTGCGGCCGGACCTCACCGCCAGTCGTCGCCCCTGCTCAGCCCTCATCACCAGCCAACCCGTCACGCCGTGGGGTCACCGCAGCCACGTCTAAAATGCGAGCTCGCGCTCGCTGTGGTCACGCAGAAGCAGCAGCAGGTGCGGCAGGGTCGCGCTGCAAATCCACCGCCGGCGCGCAGCCTGCTTCATCGTGGACCACCACCGCCTTGCGCGAACACCATCACCATGACGAGCGTCGCCTTTTTCGTGCAGGAGAACAACGCACAGAGGCGGCGCAGAGGCTGCCCACGGCGGAAACCTAGCCGCCGCAGGCTGAGCCTCCGCTCCACCACCTCTCGCGCGCCTGCCGGACTTGGAGCTCGCCGGGTTCGCGAGCAGCAGCAGCAAGATAGGCGCGGCTGAACTAGGGTTCCGGTACGCCGCCGCCATCCTCCGCCGCCATGGTCGCCACTGCCGGCAGCGCAGCTTATTACGAAATTGGCGACAAAAATGATCAAACACAAACAACAACACACCGATATACGTGGTTCGGTAATTGCCTACATCCACGGAGGGTTATACTATGATTTTATTGCTGGACGAAATCGGCTACACGATTACACACAGAAAAACACAGAAAAATCTCTGAAACTCTCTCTCTCAGCTGAATGGAGAAGATGAACTCTGAAAACTGTAACTGCTAATCTGCTGCTAAATGTAACAGACTCTTCCAACAGCTATATTCTTTCTCTCAACTAATTCCCCAGATCTCAACACGTGTCATCAATCTATCTGGTTACTTATAAAAACGTAACCTCCAAAACATAACAGACTTCAGATTCTCACCACTCAGACACAAACTAATTTCACCACTCAGACACAAACTAATTTCACAACACTTCAACAAATCAGAACTCCAACATGCACAAACTTCAACATACATGAAACTCTAACATGCATGAAGTCACATCACTTCAAATCTCCCTCCTGACTTCATGTATGCCCGAATTACCAAACATATCCATCATAGTATTTCCCTCAAGCCAGTTCCATTACAGAACGCACAAGTTGATTACCAGAATTAGCAAACTCCCATTAGTTCCAAGCAATATTGAAACTTTGGTCTTGGAATCACCTTTGTCAGAGCATCAGCAGCATTATGATCCATTGACACTTTCTCCAACCTTGTCTCTCCTTTATCAACTATATCTCTCACAAAATGATACTTGACATCAATGTGTTTGGATCTGTCATGGAATACTGGATGCTTTGACAGATACAATGCACTTTGACTGTCACAAAGTATGCTCACAACCTTTTGTTTCAGACCTAGCTCATGTATGATTCCTTTGAGCCACAATGCTTCCTTAATAGCTTCTGTTACTGCCATGAATTCAGCCTCGGTTGTTGAGAGATCTACAACCGATTGAAGTCTTGACTTCCAAGTAATGGCAGCACCCCAAAGATTAATCACAAAGCCAGTCTGAGACCTCCTTGTATCCACACTCGCTGCAAAATCAGAATCAACAAACCCCACAAGAGCCTCTGATTCTGAGTTCTCCTTTCTTTCAAACACCAACCCGAGATGTAAAGTACCCTTAAGATACCTCAAGATTCCTATCAGAGCATTCCAGTGAACTCTTCCAGGACATGACATGAATCTACTTGTCATGCTAATCGAGTAACATATATCAGGCCTTGTACATATCATCATGTACATCAAACTCCCTACCAAACTTGCATAAGGTATTTGATCCATATATCTCACCTCTTCTTCAGTGTTTGGCTTCATTGCTTCACTCAATTTTGTGTCTGCACTCAGAGGTAAAGCAAGAGATCTGTGTTGTCTCATGCCAAACTTCTCAATGACCTTGTATTCTTCCTGCTGTAGCTTTAATCTTCCAGCTGATCTTTCCCTCTGAATGTCCATCCCCAAGATCCTAGATGCTTCACCTAGATCTTTCATGTCAAACTCTGCCTTCAAGTCAGCTTTGACTTGCTTTATATCAGACATATGCTTCCCAGCTAGAAGCATATCATCTACATATAAGAGTAAGTACACCAAACTAGAATCACAACCTTGCTTCAGGTAGACACACTTGTCAAACTTAGACCTGTTGAAGCCAATCTTTAACATATGAGCATTAAAACGTTTGTTCCACTGTCTCGGACTTTGTTTCAGCCCATAGAGTGATTTCTGCAGCAAACATACTTGATCTTCCTTTCCAGGTTCAGCAAACCCTGGTGGCTGATCCATATAAATGATTTCCTCTAATTCACCATGTAGAAAAGCCGTTTTAACATCCAACTGATGTAGCTAGAGATCCTGCTGCACCACAATAGCTAATAGGATCCTAATTGAGCAATGTTTGACAACAGGTGAGAACACCTCAGTATAATCCACTCCCTCCTTTTGGGTAAAACCTTTTGCAACTAATCTTGCCTTGTATCTCACTTGTGGTGGATCTGACTTCTCAATCTTCCTTTTGAACACCCATTTGCAACCAACTACTGATTGAAACTTTGGTTTATGTGCAAGGATCCATGTTTCATTCTTTCTTAGTGATTGCATCTCTTCAATCATAGCTTCCTGCCAAAGTGTACACTCTGAACTTGTACATGCTTCTTCAAATGTCTTTGGCTCTGTATCTTGCAGCTTCTCTGCAATATTTAGGCTTAGAAAAATAGCATCTGCCTTTGAAAATCTTCTAGGAGGATGGATCTCCCTCCTCACTCTGTCTCTTGCCAACCAGTAATTTGTTAGAGTTGGCTGTCTGTTGATGTCAGACTTTTCTGTACCAGAAGTTTCAGATTTCTGTTCTTCAACTTCAGGTTCATCCTTAACATCCTTGAAATCATATGTTGTTTCAGATGCTTCTTCAGATACTACACCCTTATCTTTCCTCTGCAAATAAGGCATCACCAGCTCATTGAATGTAACATCCGGGCTAGTAATGACCTTTTGTTGGTTTGGCTCTATGCACCATAACCTATATCCTTTTGTACCAGTAGGATAACCAAGCATAATGCACTTCAAAGCTCTGGGAGCTAACTTATCTTGCCTAGTATGAACATAAGCAAGACAACCAAAGGGTCTCAAATAAGAGTAATGTGGTTTTCTGTCATACCACAACTCATCTGGAGTTTTAAGCTCCAAAGCAGTAGCGGGTGACTTGTTTATCAAGTGACAGGCTGTAGCCAAAGCCTCACCCCAAAACCCCTTCGACAAACCAGATCCAAGCAACAAACACCTCATCCTTTCCAACAGGGTTCTATTCATCCTTTCAACCACTCCATTTTGTTGTGGATTGTATGGAGTGGTTCTATGTCTCTTGATTCCCTTTTGTCTGCAAAAGGAATCAAATTCTTCACTCAGGAATTCCATGTCATTATCAGTTCTTAGGCATTTTATCTTCCTTCCCTTCTCATTTTCAACCAGGTAGGTCCACTCCTTGAATTTCTGGACAGCTTCATCTTTTGTTTTCAGAATATGAACCCATACTTTCCTGCTGTAGTCATCTATGATGGACAGAAAGTATCTTCCTCCATCAAGAGTTTCTGTCCTAGATGGCCCCCACAATTCAGCATGTATGTAGTCTAAAGGCTGGCTGCTTCTCCTTTGACTTGGTTTGAATGGTAACTTCTTGCTTTTGGCTAATATGCACTCCTCACAGCTGCTAAGATCATGTTCAGCCTCATAGGTGATTAGCCCTTGCTTCTTTAGTTCAATCAAACCTCTGTGACTGATATGTCCAGTCCTTAAATGCCAAAGCTTGCAGTCCACAGCCTTGACAACCCCAGATTCTCCACAAATTGTCTCTGCAAACAGGTAGTATATGTTGTTCAATCTTTTTCCTTTCAGAACTTCAACACCTTCCTTACAAACTACAATGGTGCCTCCATGTCCAACAAACATGTAGCCTCTTGCTTCAAGTGTACCCAAGGATATGAGGTTCCTCTGAATTTGAGGGATGTACCTCACTTCTGTTAGAGTTTTGACTTCTCCCTTATGATTTTGGAGTTTGACAGATCCAACACCTTCAATCCTACAAATGTGATTATTCCCAAGCACCACAGTGCCCATGTCCTTCAGGGTTAGGTCCAGAAACCATTCCATCCTTGGACACATATGGAAGGAACATCCTGAATCAAGAATCCAGGAATCATCTCCAACAGCCTCCATAATATTGAGAATCTCATCTGTTACATCATTTGTTGAACTTACATGATTGGACCCTCTTTGTTGATAGAGGTTCTTCTGCTTCAACACACTGCAATCCTTGATTAGGTGGTCCGGTTTCTTACAGTAATGGCACACCCTAGACTCCTGAAAGTTACCAGGAGCCCTAGCTTCTTGCTGCTGTGAAGCTCCATAAGACTTCTTCTGAATATATGTTGGTTTGTAATCCTTTCCTTGGTTTGGATTGAATCTGTCTTGGCTTCCTCCTTTGTTATATGTCTGGTTCTTCTTTTGAAAACTGCCTTTCTGACCTTTCTTGATGTACAGCCCCATTCCACTCTGATCATTTCTGATAACCACTGAACACTTCTCCATTTCTTTCTATTTGATAGCTGAAAGTACATCTTCTAATGAGATTCCATCTGATCTTCCATACACCATAGCATCCTTCACACTTGAGTAGGATTTAGGCAATGCATTTAATAGGTGTATGGCCTTATCTTCATCCTCGACTTCTACCCCAATGCCTTCAAGCTCATCCACAGCCTTGTGGAAGTCATCTAACTGATCTAACAGGTTTCTTTCTTCATTAAACTTGAAACCATACAGCCGTTGCTTCAGGTAAATTCTATTGGCTATTGATTTTGTCATGTACAGTTTCTGTAGCTTCTTCCATATGTCTGCTGCAGTCTTCTCCTTGGAGACTTCGCGCAGAACCTTGTCATCCAAACTGAGGAGTAGAGAACTCATGGCACTATCCATCAACTTTGCCTTCTTCTCAATTGTCTCTCCAACAAATGCTTTGTCAGAGTCGGGCAGAAGGGCATCTACCAGCCCTTCTTTAGTCAGTATAGCTCGGATCTTAATCTTCCAGAGCCCAAAATTGTTTTTCCCAGAAAACTTATCGATTTCAAATCGACTTGGAGCCATAACTATCAAACACAGATAAACCCCTTTCTTCACAGACAATTCACAAAACCCAGAAATTCTCAGAAAATACAAAATTGAATCAGAGAGTTCCAATCACGCAAATTCCACACAATTCACAATCGAATGAGCAGCAGTTCTAAACTTCCCAAATCAGAATACGAAAATCCCAGAAAATCCAAGAATAAGACTACTTGATGTCTTATTAATCACAGACAAAATAGAAATACTCACAGGGGCAGAATTTCTTCAAAGAACCTCGCTGCTGCTCACACGAACTCTGCATAAAAATTTCTCAATCCCAAAATTTGATCACCGTCGCCCCGTTCCCACAGACGGCGCCACTTTGTTACGAAATTGGCGACGAAAATGATCAAACACAAACAACAACACACTGATATACGTGATTCGGCAATTGTCTACATCCACGGAGGGTTATACTATGATTTTATTGCTGGATGAAATTGGCTACACGATTACACACAGAAAAACACAGAAAAAATCTTTGAAACTCTCTCTTTCAGCTGAATGAAGAAGATGAACTCTGAAAACTGTAACTGCTAATCTGCTGCTAACTGTAACAGACTCTTCCAACAGCTATATTCTTTCTCTCAACTAATTCCCCAGATCTCAACACGTGTCATCAATCTATCTGGTTACTTATAAAAACGTAACCTCCAAAACATAACAGACTTCAGATTCTCACCACTCAGACACAAACTAATTTCACAACACTTCAACAAATCAGAACTCCAACATGCACAAACTTCAACATACATGAAACTCTAACATGCATGAACTTTAACATGCATGAAGTCACATCACTTCACAGCCGCTGGCGAGATCTGCTGCAGGGCTGAGTCTGAACTGATGCTGAAAACTGTCGTCAGATCTGGACTGTGTTCTTCGTCTCTTCGGATCTCAATTTTACAGATTTAAAAAAAATAGAAAATACAAAAATAGATCTAGATCTATTACATGATTTTCCATATTAAATCTAACCACAGATTTTCTCGTGGTGAAAATAGCTCCAAAAACGAGAAAGCCACGAGAATAAAAACATCCACGACAATTTAAATCCATCCATGAACATACATATTTATTTAATTTCAATTCATCCAAGATAGAGCCTAAGAACACGAACCTGACTCTGATACCAATTGTAGGTTTTGAGTCTACGATGGACAACTCGAGTTGCCATTAATTAAATTCTTGTCAAAGTTCGTTCTTAGGATACCAGGAACAAATTTAAATTAAATAAACCATGTGATCCTATGCATCCTCCTACAAAATTAATTGCAGAGGATGGAATTTAGGAATACCTGATTTCACCATTTGATCTACAGGTCTAGATCGGAGCCAACAACGATGAAATAAACTTGGATCTGAGATAGAACACTGGTGATGGACAGTTTTTCCTATAGATCTGATCTTCTGATCTGTTCCCTTGCTCCTTGGAAATCTGGTGAGGATTATCTACCAAGTTGGATCCGAGACCTGGAGGAATCGATCAGTTCCTCCCACAGATCAGTCGCCGCCGTCTCTCCCTCTATTTTCAATATACTGAAAAGTCTAACTTGATCTGATAGAGAGAAGGCATATATATAGTGTTAGGGTTTTTGAGAAACCCTAACCCTAATGGGCTTGAGCAGTTCATGGGCCAGACCAGGGACCAGATGCAAATAATAAAGTGGCCCTCTTTATTAATTAATCCTTCCTTGTTCAACCCAGAACATAATTAATTAATAAAACATTATTTTAACCTTCACCACGGTAACAATGCTGACTCGCCCCTTTATTACCATGTTATTAGGAACGGGTTGCACCAAACTAACATGATCCACATATTTAAGGTTTTAGACATTCATTCATTAATTTGGCTTATGACAATCAGCCATAATTAATTAATCTCTTATTTCCTGAGTAATACCACTCACTCCTTTTCACTTATGCCTGAATTAAATAATTCAACCTGCAGGGTTTAGCATAATGAACCTTGTGAGCTCCTCAGGGAATGTCACCATCCTGAAACGGATATGCTTACCTAAACGTCCAGCCTAAGCAGGCCACACACAAATTGCCAACACCCAAAATACGGGTATTAGAGTACATGTAAGACTCGCCACCTTGGTAAATCAAAGTGTGGTCAATCTGTGTGTGCCCCTTATCATTCAGTTAGGTTTAAGATCATAGGAAGTATGTTAGGGATCTGGTTCACTCGTATGTCAATGTGAATGGCACATCCCACTGTTGATCCCATCAATACATAACTATGTACCGACACATCAAGTAGCTAGGATAAGCCCACTTATAAACCGAGCTTAGACCGACAGCCTATCCAGGGACTGTCTCAGTTGTGATACTGTTTATATCTCGCTGGGTCAAACGACTCATATGA
Organism: Plectranthus barbatus; assembly: GCA_026898455.1. Taxonomy (NCBI): domain Eukaryota; kingdom Viridiplantae; phylum Streptophyta; class Magnoliopsida; order Lamiales; family Lamiaceae; genus Plectranthus; species Plectranthus barbatus. Next base: position 1,061,016 of record JAPKLW010000015.1, read on the forward strand.
TCCTCTGTGATCTCCTACACACCATATGGTCATCCCTATAGGCGAGATAATAGGATATTATGGTTCGTTGTATGTTTGTTTCATCAGACAGCGAGCATTGTTGCAGCAACATATATGAAGAGCAGTGTACACAACACTTAATCATATATGCTTTCAGTATACAATCCCAACACCTTTTTGGTTGCAATCAAAGAGGGGGAAGATAGGAGAATTGCTGAAGCTGAGAAGAGGAAGAAATAAGAAGAAGAGCTAGCTACCAAAGAGGAAGAACACAGGCTAGAAGAAGAAGAGTTGAAGAAGGAGGAGGTAGAACTCAAGTTATGGAAACTTGAGATGGAAAACAAAAAACTTGCTAAGAAATTGGAAAGGGAGGCTGCAGAAAGGGAGGCAAACAAAGCGCTATATGACAAATTTATGCAAATGGCTAAGAGCAAATTCGATGAATATGACAAGAAGCCTGCTCCCGACTCCTGAGGCAAAAATTGAATATGTTAGCAAGATTTTTGTAATCTTTTTTGTCTTTTTCAGTTTTGATGTACTTGTAAACTCTCGAACTATATAGGAAACTGAATCAGATTTAGACAATTACTCATTGTCCACTTCTGACTTTTTGCGTGTCTTAGATGATATAAACTATTCGTGTATTCAACGAAATTGCATGTGGATGCTGAGTTACTTGTCTTGTGATAGGTGGTAAATGTTTGCTGATTGATTGGATGCTAGACTCTCTAGCATACTCCTAAGAAGCATTTTACTTGTGTTTTAATCGAGAATATTTCCCAGCATTTGTTGAGGGGGAATTTATTTGAAACCAATCTCTGCTAGATTTAAGTTGGTTAAATTCTGAGTTAGACTGCTAGAATAGATCTGATACTTGTATTAGAATTACTTGTAAACTCAGAAAATTTCCCTTCTTAGATTCAGCAATTGATAGTAGGCTTTGATTGCACCAAAAAGGGGGAAATTGTTGGGAATTATTCTGGAAAGTGTTGGAATTATTCCTAGATTTATGCTGTAAATCTCCTTTTAGATCAAATTGTAAAGGTTTTGTTGAATCAAAGCCTTAGTTAATTTGGTCGATCATTGCTAAAGTCTAGATAGTCTAGCAACTCATGTGTAAAGTCATGTTTAGGAAATATTTAGAGTTGTAATTGATTAGAAGTACTTGCGGAAGATTGCTGAAGGATTCAGCAATTAAAACAAAGACTTCGAAAATTTTGGATGCTAGGAACGTTCTCAGCAGACAAGAAGATTGCTAGAGACGTCAGCAGACAGAGATGACTACTAAAGAAGTAGTTGTCAAGTGCTAAGAAGAATTGACTGCTAAGGAGACAGTAGTCATATGCTAAGAAGAAATGACTGCTAGGAGTACTTACTCAGCAGTCGGAAGAAAAGAGATAGCAGAATGCTGAAGGAGTCAGCATTAGCTAATGCTCAGGAGATTGCTAGAAGTAGTAGCAACAAGGAATCAAGACCCAAGTGCTGAATACGCAACTGTTGAGGAGTCAGCAATTGGATACAAAGCAGACTGCTAGAAGAGCACAGCAATCAAAAGGTCTAAGTACTTAGCAGATTGTTCCCAGCATTCTCCGAGAGAATGCTAAGCAAGGAAATATCCAGCAACGACCGCTAAGACTACCGTTCTGACAAAAGGTACAACGAAGAACGAATAGCTTTCCCGAAGTAGGTGGAAAAGCAATGTACCACGCCGAAAAGGACTAAAAAAGTAGCTACTCTTTTGGACAAGGTGAACGTTGTGTCTAACGGGTCTAGAGACTCAAAGTTCGAATCTCCAGATATAAAAGAGAAGTCCAAAACAGAGAGAACTACTACTACTGCTCAAACAACTCACGAAAGACAAGTATTGTGAGAAAGCAAACAAAAAGCAAAAGAGTAGTCGGTTGAGAGCACATTAAAGAGACAAGAAGAATCTCAAAGCTCTCAATAGCAAGTGTCAAACATTGAATATCTGACACTGCATTCAAGAGGATTCTTTGACTTTATTCAAGGATCAATCATTGGGATAACTTCCATCCTAGGAAGCATCCAACAGTCATATCTCTGAAAAGAGATTGACTACGACGGGCTGTTGCCAAAACCCCCAGGAGAGTTCAGGAAGGAACTATAAAGCTTCCATTGCATCAAGGTTAAGTTTTACGAAGGTGCGCCCTTGACTTAGCCGCAGCTGCCGAAAGATCCAAGTAACGGAGGATAGCTTTGTAGTGGCAGGCTCGAAAGCTCACCATCTGCTACAAGAGACCGGCGATTCCTTGTACTTGAACATATCTTTTTAGTGAAATTCTCAGTGTTCGACTGAGGAGTGGACGTAGATCTTAAAGATCGAACCACTATAAATATCGTGTCTTTCATTACTGTTTTATTGTTTCTGCTTGTTGATTTAAAACCTAATAACCTCAAGTTGCTAGAGTATATCTGAAACAATATTAACACCTACCTTGAGCTAAACATTTGGAAAAGAAACTAAGTGCAAGATACTTAAACATTCCGCTGCATTTGCTAAGTAGTCTTCCGTTGCTTATCACGACTCTGATCCAGGACCAACATGGGGCATATCCTGCTGTCGGCTGGTCTGCAAGTGGTGCTGCAGATGCCTCTCCTCTCGTCTCTCCTCACGAGTGAGCACTCGCTGGTTAGGGTGAGTCCGCAGTTAGTGGCTGAGGCGGGAGGTACTTGCTCCTCCTCGTGGTCCAACCATAAGGCGCATGTGGGCGTTGGTGCTCATCAGCCAATTGTCACGAAACTGGAGGTCCGTGACATGTGTGAGGTCCGACTGAGGTAACGAAAACCTATCTCCATTGCACATTTTCAGTGCCCAACCACCCTCATGTGAGGCAAGCATCTGCATTTGCACAAGTTGTGTTGTACCAAGTCCTCTAGTGTCAAGTAGTACCTCAATATCGGAAAGGTCAATCCCCACCTGCTCAGCTATCGGGGTAATTAATCCCCCACTCCAATGATCCATCATCAACCCTGTGAAGCTGATGCTTTCCTCCTTCAACATGCAATGTAGGGCAAAGAGTTCTCCAAACCTCACCTTTCCACTCTCGTGATGACCGGTGATAAACACCCACATGCATCGCTGAAGGTATTAGAACACTAGATTATCAATAGAAGAGGCTTTCATGCCTCCTGCATCGAACTCATCTTCTTCTAATTTGGCCTCTGCTGCGATTTGTTGCCAAAATCCGGCTATATCGAAGTCCTTGGGAACATGAGCATATCCATTCAGCGGACTTCCCCATAATTCATCCAACACATTTCTAAGTAGCTGGAAGATCCGATTAAGCAGCTGGAATCTGATGGTTGTGGGCTCACCTTCCAGTTTGACCTCATACACTTGAAGTGACGCGAGGAACTCTTTCACCAACGAATGGTAGGTGGGCCACTGTACTGTCATCCATCTAATCCAACCGACTCTTCTTAATAAGGCCTCAACATCTGCCCTTAACCCTAGCGTATCCATGGTTGTAGCACATGGGTAGAGAGTTTGTTTAACTGTGAACTTTGCACTGCACAATTTTTGGTAGAGTTGTTCCTCTTCCGAGCCAGCAAACTGGGGATAAAAGCCATAGTTTATCTGCAAAAATAGAGGTAAAAAGTATCAGAGAGCACTTATAACTCACTTCACAATTATCAAGCAACACCTACTTAACAAAGTTTCGGTGTTTGCGACGATGGTGTCGGCAAACCACGAGTCGTTTCTCCCGGCGGCAACAACCTCAGCGGTAGAGAGTTCGAGAAGGGACCCAAGGTCATAGCTGACTGGGGTTAACCAAGATTCTTTCCCCGACACGCGGTTATCGCCTGCAACATAGAGGCTCGACTGGGGCGACAGGGGCGGCGAGACACCGTCGGATGAAACTCCGAACGATTTCATCATTGCGGGTTAAAAAAATAGAGGTGTGATTTTCAGATGGAAGAGCGAATAGCAAGTATAGCCGAGAAGAATATGGCGAAAGGGAATTGCAAATATAGCCGAGAAGGAGATGGTGAGAGAGAGTCGTGGGTGGAGGCGAGAAGGAGATGGCGAGAGAGAATCGTGGGTGGAGGCAACGGGGTTGGAGAATGGGAATTCTCCAGATTTAGGGTTCGGGAGAGAAGGGGGTGCGGTGTAGATATGAGGAGAGAATGAGAGAAATGGGATTGGATGTTAGAGTTTGGGTAGTGGGGTTAAAAATTAATTAGAGTGATTAGTTAAAATATTTAAGTTTAATTAATCTTAATTTTTTACCACTTTACGAAATGGGACAAATAAAAATGGGAAACGGGACTACTTTCGTGGGACGGAGAGAGTATAATAATTTATAATTGTATCCAATATGATAAAATTAGAGTGAAATTTATTAATACCCATTTTCACTACATATATTATAAAAATACCTAAAACATTATATTCATTCACAAAATACCCACTGCACATTCTGACATTTTTTAGAATTATGTTATTGAGGAGAGAGAAGGTCGGTGTTGGGTCTGTGTCGAGCCATGACACAGACCCGACACCGACCACAATTAAAATAAAATCCAAAAAAAATTATGAGAGTGGGTCGGTGGTCGGTGCCTTCCGTCACCGACACCGACCCTGACACCGACCCATAATTAAAACAAAATCTAAAAAATAAAAAAATTTAGAGTTGG
>JAPKLW010000015.1:1085674-1118747 GCA_026898455.1 Plectranthus barbatus
GGGCTGACTTATCCATTGGGCCTGGGCTCGTGGGCCTGGCCCCAACAGGTATTTAAAATATTTTTCACATAAGAATATATGAATATCTCAATTATAAATATTAAATTATAAATATTAAATAATATGAATAATTCATTCAGTAATATAATAATGATATAGTGAGTTCAAATATATGAAATATAAACTCGAGAAAAATAGTGACATATATTGTAAGATTTATTACGAAAATAATTTATTTCCATATTCATAAATATATACGGCACAGGCAGACACAACTAGTATTTATTAATACGAATTTGATTTCAATATTAATACATTGATACAAATACAATCAGTGGCGGATCCAGAAAAATGTCGTAAGGGGGGCTGATTTTTTTTTTTTTTTTGGCCTCCACCTTAACTTCAATCCTTTTATATCATATTTTCATCATTTTTTTCATCTTTACGAGGGGGGCTATACCATAAAATGTCGGATCACGACACTATAAAAACGAAAAAAAATTCGGGCGAGCCCCCCCTAGCCCCCATGTAGATCCGCCACTGAATACAATAGAGTTTAAAAACGCAGTATTGTGCTAAGACCAGTTTTAGTAATGACACTGGGTGTAAGTTGTGCACAAAATTCAAAAAATATGAATTAAAAAAATGAAAAAAATAAAATTTATTGGAGATGTCATACGACCCGATTGTCTGCACAACCGATAGATTATTCATTTTTAAGCTGCCATGTGACAGCAATTCATTAGTTACTTTAATTTTTAGTTATAATATGATATATTGATAATATTATACATAAATATTACAAATTTAAAATAAAAAACTATATCAAAATTCATAATTTCTTTTTCTCTATTAATTGAACCCAATATTCATATATTTTGAAACACAAATTCAATTATATTTTCTCTAGCATTTTTTATGGATCCAAATGATTTCAATTATTTATTATAATTATATGTTTAAAATTATGTGTATAGATTTTATAAAAATATATATTTGTAAGTTTAATAAAAAACATTATAAGCAATACATGTTGAAATATTAATTCAAAAATAAAATATAATTTAGATTGAGTTGATGTCATTGCTAGAGAATAAATAAAATTGGAACGGGGGTTGTGTAAGTGGAGGAGTGAGAAACTAATATTTTATTTTTAGGTTGGGTTGTAGTAGGTTATTACTAGAGATGGTCTAAAAGAGATGCACAGGTCAATCCAATTTCAGCAAACGACGTCGTTATGTCTCGCTGAGTTACGACCGTTGGATTTCTTTCATGCACCACTTCAACATCAATGTTCAATCGGACGGCAGATTATTAGCACTTATGCGCACGATAACCCCCTTCGACCATTCAGCGCACGATAGCTCACCAACGCCATTGACGATTATCTTCCTCCGTGGATGCGCACTGTCCCTCCGGTTCTGCCCCCGCCCTTCCGACTCCGTTCAACTTCTCCAAAATCTTGAAAAAAAAATCATATGCTGCTGGAAGTCTCCCCTATATTATGTGAGTTATTCGTCTCATTTTTTGCTCATTTTCTTCCTTTTCCGTGGTAACATTTTACTGGAGCTCTCATTTTTTTTCTTTTTTTATTTTTGAAAATTGAGCTGGAACTCGTTCTGTATTTGATGTTTTTTAACACAATTTTACTATTGAATTATCAGGTGCTCGAATCTTACTGTGTTCCGAAAATGTTTATGCTGATTAGTCGGTTTGGAGAGGCATTTGGGGGTTCTAGGGTTTTGATGATCCGGAGATTTTAGCCGGTAAAGTAGGAAATTTAATTTATTTAATTTGGACTTTATTCGTATGTATATAGATGATTGACACCATAGAATTGACGATTGTGATTATCGTAGTGAATTCCTTTTGAAGTAAACTGCTGCATGAATTCTGAAATTTAGACTAATTCTTGCAGAAACGATATGTGGAGATTTTTTTAGTTTGATACGTAAAAGATGACTGAGCAAACAGATATATTAAATGAAACATCTGAGAATGGGTCAGAGTCATCTCGAGATGATAATGGCACTATAGAGGAAATGCCCGAAGACACGATCTTGTCGAGGCAAACGTCGGTGAACCTTGTGCCTTTCATTGGTCAGAGATTTGTATCACAGGATGCTGCGTATGAGTTCTATTGTAGCTTTGCTAAGCAATGTGGATTCTCAATTAGGCGCCATCGAACTCGAGGGAAAGATGGTGTTGGTAGGGGGATTACAAGAAGGGATTTCACCTGCCATCGTGGTGGTTACCCACAGCTGAAGCCTACAGCCGATGGGAAAACACAGAGGAATAGGAAATCATCGCGTTGTGGGTGTCAAGCTTATATGAGGATCGTTAAGAGGGCTGATTTCGATGTCCCTGAATGGCGTGTCACTGGTTTTAACAATGTTCACAATCATGATTTACTCAAGTCTAACGAGGTGCAGCTGCTTCCGGCTTATTGTACGATGACTCCTGATGATAAGAGCCGTATTTGTATGTATGCTAAAGCTGGGATGTCCGTTCGTCAAATGCTCAGGTTGATGGAGCTAGAGAAAGGAATTAAGCTAGGTTGTTTGCCGTTCTCTGAGATTGATGTCCGGAATTTGCTCCAGTCATTCAGAAATGTCGAACGAGATAATGATCCAATTGATCTTCTCAAAATGTGTAAAGATAAGAAAGATAGAGATCCAAACTTCAAGTACAACTACCGCATAGATTCCAACAACAGGTTGGAGCATATGGCATGGTCGTATGCTTCATCTATCAGACTGTACGAGACTTTTGGAGATGTTGTAGTTTTTGATACGACACATCGCTTGGATGCTTATGATATGCTTCTTGGTATTTGGATTGGAGTGGACAATCATGGTACTTATTGCTTCTTTGGTTGCTTGCTCCTTCGAGATGAGAACGTGCAGTCATTCTCTTGGGGATTGAAGGTAAATTCACTCTCTATCTTGACTTTTATTTGGGATGGAGTTTTTCTGCTGTTATATTCAGTTGGTTTGCTGATATCCATATTTTCTTTTGAAGGGAATTTTGACTCGTTTGTTTCATAATCTAGTGAAACGTTTTGTTTGATGAAACTTTCATGGAGAATTCTAAAGTTGCAATTCTTTCTCATTTTCGTACTTGTGTTTATGGTTGGCAGACATTCTTGGATTTCGTGAATGGAAAAGCTCCAGGAACAATTTTAACTGATCAAAACACATGGCTGAAGGAAGCTCTTGCTATGGAAATGCCGGGGACCAAACACGCCTTCTCGTTTTGGCACATCATATCAAAGTTTTCTGATTGGTTTTCTGTCACCCTAGGGTCTCGTTACGATCATTGGAAAGCTGAATTCCATCGTCTTTATAATCTGCACAATGTGGAGGAGTTTGAAATTGGATGGAGAGAGATGGTTGACATATATGGATTGCATGGGAACAAGCACATTGTCAGCTTGTATGCCCATCGCACCTACTGGGCTCTGCCATTTCTGAGATCATATTTCTTTGCAGGCATGTCGAATACGTTCCAGTTGGAGATGATCAACTCCTACATCCAACGGTTTCTTGCTGCACAATCTTTGCTCGACGATTTTGTGGAGCAGGTAGAAACCATTGTTTTCTTTACAAGAATAGTTGGAGATTCCAACATTGTGCTTGCTCTTTTGTTAGGTGGCCTCACTTTTAGATGCTGGAGATGGAGGAGGAGGAGGAGCAAAAGCAAAGATGTTACAGAAGGTCCCAAAAACATCCCTGAAAACAGGATCACCAATCGAGTCGCATGCTGCTACGGTGCTTACACCGTATGCCTTCTTGAAACTACAAGAAGAAATAGTGTTGGCACCACAGTATGCAACAATGTTGGTGGATGACAGTTACTTCATCGTGAGGCACCACACAGAGGTGGATGGGGGCTGCAAAGTCCTGTGGGTGCCGCAGGACGAGTTCATCACCTGCAGCTGCCGCCATTTCGAGTTCTCGGGCATCCTCTGCAGGCACATACTCCGGGTACTATCAACCAACAACTGCTTCCAGATCCCAGATCAGTATCTGCCTCTGCGTTGGCGCGACACAAAGCCTGCACGGGCTTGTTCGGGGAAGGTTCAGCTGCTGCAGTCCATGATCTCGTCTCTAATTACGGAGTCAATGGAGAGTGAAGGGCGGCTGAATGTTGCTTGTGATCACATTGCTTTGGTTTTGGCCCGCATCAAAGAGTTCCCACCTGCTGCTGCTGCTGCTGCTGCCGCTGCCATGGATGATTCAGAGAGACCAAGAGATGAGATAGAGATGATGATGTTTAGGAAGAGAAGACGTTGTACAGTCCCTTGCTGCGGCCAATTTGGGCATGAGATGGGAAATTGCCCTATGGTGACTGATGATGATGATGATGATGATGATCTCAATGCAGATGCTCTTGGGTTTCTGTAGAATCATTGCATATAAATGTTCATCATTAAAAAACACAAACCTACCCAATTATATTTCATTTTTCATATTTCTCATGCAATTTTACTGTCAAATCTTGTGCATCGTTTTCCTAACTTAGCTGGATTTAACACTTTTTTTATATAAAATCGCACTTCTCTCACTCGGATGTTAGACTATCCTCATCAGTGACCGGATCCAATCCAACCATTTAATAAAATATTAATTTCTCTTTTATCGATTACATAACCTATCACTTACTTTTATTTACCTCACATTAGTGACCCAACTCAACCCTACATTTCTAATTAAAATATTAACTTTTCTATCTTCTATTATTATATAGTAATATTAAGAAATATTTTAAATTCGTAACTATAATACTTAAATTATTATGGATTAAGAATTCTATTTCATGAAAATGAAAAAATATTATAATGGTTAAGACGATAGTAATCTTATACTTCATTTATAAGGAATTTTTTTAATTAATTTGTTTTGATATATTTTTATAAAATTATAATTTTGTGCAAATAAAATTTTAATTACAAGGCAATAGATGAAAACACGTGGTTGTCTATAGTGTAACATAAATGGGCAAAAGAGTGGTGTCTGACAACCGCGGCCGCTTGTTTGTAAATTTTTTATATTTATTTTTATTATTATTTATTAATTTTTTATTCATGATCGTGCAAAAATGGTCACCAGTAATTGTAGTCTTAGTGGTGGAAGTGTTTCACTTGTAGGGCTAGCAATTTTTTATTCGATTCGATAATTCGATATGAATTCGTACGATAATAACGGATATGAATTGAGGCTTATTGGATACTAATTTTTATTGGATCGACGTGATAAGGATACGGAAATTTTAGATCGGATCGGATAATTTGTTAAACGGATCGGATTCGGATCAGATATGGATATCCATTAATAAATTATTATATTTTTTTTTAATTTATTTAAATATAATAATTACTAAATTCATTTTAATATATTAATTAAGGTTTATGATTCCCTTCAAAAACTCAAATCTCGTGGTTCTACATATTGTTATTCTTTCTAATTCATTCTCCACCAAAATTATAATTATTTATTTATTTTTTCATTATATTTTTTAATATTTATTTTCTTCATAATAAAAAACTTAATAATTTCCTTTTTTATTTACACTCTCTGTCCCGCAGGTACACTTTTCCTTTTTCGTTTGTCCCGTGATATTAGTCCACTTTCCAAAAAATATTAAGTTTTTCACACTCATTGATAAAATATTCATTTCACTACCACTCACATACCTTGATTATTGTGTCCGGTCAAAATATGACAATTTGACTGGGGCGGAGGGAGTATTTTTGTTCTCAACTTTAAATTTTTAACGAAACTGTGTCAACTAATGATCTAGTTTAGGGGTGTGCACGGTTCGGGCAAAACTGGCCAAACCAAATTAATTTGGTCGGTTTGGCTGGTTTGAGAAAAATGATTGGCCGGGTTGGTTTGAAAAATCTCAAACCGGATGATTTGGTTTGACCGACGCTTTGAAGGATGAAACAGACCGTTTTGGCCGAACCGGTCGTGTAAATAATATAATTTTAAATATAATAATGATAATAAAATATTATTTGATAGAAAGCTAAAATATCAATTATATTGATTTATATGTCCGATGCTTATATTCTTTCGAATTGTAACCCTATAAATCAACTTATATTTAATTATTTCTTGCAACCATAATATTATTTATTTATTACTTATCTCATATTTATAATTAATTACAAGAGAGATATATTTATATTAGTTTTATTTTGTGTATCATTATTTCATTAATATCTAATAATAAAATTGATATACATTTTTCATTTTAGTAATATTATCAGTTGAATAATCTTCAAACCGTATAAACCGGCCGAACCAAACCGTTTTAATATGGTTTGGCCGGTTTGGTTTGAAATAATTATTTGGCTGGTTTGATTTCTGAAAATTTTAAACCGTACCTATTGATTAACTTGTTTAAGACATAAATAAGTTAATTATGATTGTCAATTTTACCATTAATCACAATTAGTTACTAAACACTAGTTCCGAAATTAATGTGCAAAATGAAAAGCGACAATTGTAGCGGGACGGTGGGAGTATTTGATATGGAAATATTTAACACTAGTCCTTTATTGTTTGCTTAAAACTTAAAAGTATATTATATTCTTCATAAAATTGCAATTCTTAAGCTATTCTTTTATTTTTAGTGAGATTTAATCAATTATTTAATATAATCTTATCTTTAATTTCTATGCCAACCAGAAATCATATACTCCCTCTGTCCCGCCAGATTAGTCCATATTTCCATTTTCGTCTGTCTCACCAGATTAGTCCACTTTCCTAAAATGGAAAAAAATCTCTTCACATCAATAAAATATTAATTCCACTACACTCACAAACATTAGTTTCTGTGCCGAAACCAAACTGGACTAATCTAATGGGACGGAGGGAGTATTAATATACAAAAATAAAATAGTTGTACTTATTTAGAATTATGTCATTTTTCTCGAAAAAAATATCAATTAACAGTAGTTTTATTTATTATTTCTTCTATGTATAATATATATTTTTTAGATACAATTATAATATAAATATACAACAAACAATAATAAAAAAAATAATGAAATTATATTTCCCACATTTTTATTTAAATATCATATCTTACAAATTATTGTATTTAATATTTTTTAAATAATAAAAGTATAATTTCTTTTATGGGATATGATTTTATAAAATAAACTCTTATTTTTATAGACTTTATTGTTGATTTATTTTATTTTATTATTAAATCTATATATGATCGAATGTATAATAGAGAAAATAATTTATATTATTATATATATTAATACATAACATTGACAAAAAAATTAAGATTTATTTTAAAAAGCATTAAGAACTTAGGGGCGTTTGGTTTAACTGTCAGGAATCACTATGGGTATGTGTTTGATAGTAGAGGGAATGGGTATGGGTTTATTTTTGGGAATCATTCCCAATTCTGATGTTTGGTTTACTAGATGAGTTTTGGAATCATTTTTCAATTCTGATGATTTATTTTTTAAGTTTATAGGTTTATAATATAATTAAATTGTTATACAAATAATAATTAATTTAACAATAAAAAATAAGAAAATAAAATCATATTAAAACAAATAAATAACCTATTTATCTTATTATTTGTTTTATAAAATATAAAATTAAGATAAAAAATAAATGATTGATTTTATAATAATAATAATATTATTATAATAATATATTAAAAAGAATAATATATAATTATAATAACATATAATACTACAAATAATATAATTATGAAAAACATTAAAAAATCAAAAAAGAAAAAGTAAATAAATCAGAAAATAATTATAAATAAAATGAAATAAAAATAAGAAATAAATGATTAATTTAATAATAAAAAATTAAGAAAATATAATCATATTAAAATAAATAAATAATATATTTATATTCTTATTTATTTTATAAAAATATAAAATTATGCTAAAAATAAATAATTAATATAATAATATTATTATATTAATATATTAAAAAGAATAATATATAATATTATAAAATAATATAATTATCAAAATATTTTAGATTAATATATAAAAATAAATAAATAAGAAAATAATTATAAAATAATATGAAATAAATAATTTTGGTAATAATATATGGGAATGAAAATGAAAACCCACCATTTTGGAGGGTTTTGGTGATTCCCAAGTATTTGGGAATCATTCCCAAATCTTCATTCCCATACCCTTTAACCAAACAGTGGGTTTCGGAATCATTCCATTCCCTCATTCCGAAACCCACCAACCAAACCCACCAATCAAACCCATACCCATTCCCTCATGTAAACATTCTTACATTTCAGCAAAAAGATTTCACAAACTTGAAATCAAATTAAATGGATTGAGCTGCAAGGAATTTTGACACTTTTTCACTACACTGCGAGTCTTTCTATTTAAGATTGTTTAAATTTATGTAACTAAATTGTTCGAAAAAAATCTTCCTTAAATTTTTTTTTCTTCTAAAAATAAGAAAAATGTTCATTCAGACTTTCAAGAAAGTATTGTGAAGACTAATTCATAAAATTGATCAATATATGAGGAGCACTATTGAGAGGATGAGAAAATTAAAAAAATAATTTAAAGTTAATTTATAAAAGTGATTTGAAGAAAGTATCAAATAGAATATTCTTATCGTAGAATTCAAGTACTTTTTAGATATATTTTGAAAGCAAGACAAATAAACTGGAAGAATAATAAAAAAAATTGAATTAATTCAAGGACGGGTCAATATTGGTTGTCAATGCAGTATTGGGGAAACGAAAAACTTGGAGCACATAAGGATAGACACAACTGTTTTGAATACAATGTGGCTAATAAATAAAATCGTCGAAAATATATATTTATACCTCATGATAATTAGGGCACAATAATTAAATATGGTATTTGTTGAGGGTACAATTATTCAGAAATAGGAGCCCCGAGAACCAAGAACAAAGATATACATAGAATGGTGTGGAAATTAAAAGGGTACAGTGAGCCAACAAGCTAAATGAAAATACTGGAAGATTCGTTGAAAGAAATCGAAGTAAGTTCCTTGATTTTTTAAGACTGATCGTTGGTGAGCTGTTTTTCCGTGTTCTCCCCCGGCCGCCGCTTATAAGGGGATATTTATAGAAGCGAGTCTCTCTTAGGCTTTCCGAGGTCTGTGCTTAGTGGTTAGGAGGTGTCTCCGGGATAATCGGGGTGGTTCGCCCGTCTGGTAGTTTGAGCCCTCCGTAAATATCACACGTTAAGCCGTTATGAGCTCTCCCTTATTTCAGGTCGATTAAGACTGCCACGGAGGGTCGATATTCGTGTTTCGAACTTCCTTTTTGGTATTCGGACTACTTTTTGAATCAATCGAATTGTCTCTGGTCTTAGCGAGCTTCCTTTCTTCTTGGTCGGGTTATGGTTCGATCCGAGCTTTAGTTCGTATGGGTTGGTATGGCGCGGTCGTTCTGGGCCGGGTCCATCATCAGCTTGTTATTCAAACTCGTTGGGTTTGAAATCAGGCCTCTTAGTGGGCCGGATCTAATCTGGCCCCAACAATAGCCCTTTTGGCTTGGCTGGTTATGTCCGTCATGACTTGTCGAGCCAAAAAATAGTGACCGAACTTACTTTTGCTTGACTCACATCCCCGGTTTTGGCCCTTTGGACTACCTCATGGGCAGTCCAGCTTTGTTTCTTGGGTGTTCGCGGACACCTCTTGGCTCGGAGGACCAATTCCTCTGTGGGGGTCCTCACCCGCGCAGCCCCGGGAGGCTGCTGTGGGTGCCGTCACCGCGGGCCCGAATTCGCGGTGATAATTTGGGCAGTTCGGGTTCTGCCTCGTTTCTATTTTTGGCCACCTAGGGAGCCCCGACAAACTCAATGGATTCGTAGTTTGGGGTCTTTTCGTAGGGTCGCAGACAATATTCGTCGTATGCTTGAGCGCGAGGCCCTTATTGTTTTACTCGGGGGCTTTCGAGCCCTCTTTGCTATTTTATTTACGTCATTTAGGGTTCTGTCGAACTACTTTATGCGACCTGTTTTTTGCGAGGTGCTTTCAAGTTTTGGGCGACAAAGTTTGGTGGCAGTTGCGTGATTTCCGCGAAAACGAGGGTCAGTTTGGGGAAGTTGAGAAGGCGTTGTGGTATAATCGTCGCTTGGGACGCGTGCTCTTTTCACTTTTACCAACGCAACTGTCACTTCCTCTCTTCGGGCAATTTCAGGCGATCATTCCCATTCTCCGGCTGAGACGCGGTGCTCTGCAATTTCATCTGTGGGTCTTCACTCTCCCGCCTAATTGAAGGTAATGTATTTTGTTAATACTCGCGTTCTGTTTACGTTGTACTGTTGAATCCTCGTGGGGTTTGGCTGCCTGGGTTTTACGGGTTCTTGGTGAAAGTAGGGCTGACCGGGGCTCTTTCCTTCCCCCTTTTTCCGATTTAGGTTAACCTCTTTTTTCTCCAAGATCTATTTTGTTGTGTGAACGATGAGTTCGTTGAGCTCTGACTCCCAGAACCGCGAGGGTTCTCAATCCGGGGGCGTGAATCTGACGCCGCCATTTACTCCGTCTCTGGTTAGGGTTCCGAACCCTCTTGATTTCGTAGGCCCGGACTGGAGCCTGGTGTTTCAAGGCCCGGAGTTGCTGGGTCGGGCGGAGCAGAGATTCCGTCAGGCGGGAGTTCTGGTTCTGATCCGCGCGATCACCAGGCTCTATCGGAGGCCTTCCGAGGGTTAGATCAGTCCCGGGCTGGTGGTGAAGCGTCTGGTTCGGGTAGTTACCCGACAGTGGTAGACCTTGAGGAGCCGGAGATCGCCGGCGATTATGTCCTTCCCTCCGATTGGAGGACTCACCGCGTCCTTGGGGCTGCGTCTACGGTTACCCGGGAGATGATGAAGGCTCTCGCCGTCTCCGTCCCGTGCAATGGGGTGAAGTATTCGGTGCCCCGATCCTCCAATAGGTGATTCGACCCACCACCGGGGTTTGCAGCCTTCTACACGGCGACTTTGGAGAATGGGGTGGGCATTCCTGTACACCCCTTTTCAGCGAGGTGCTGGGGTCCTACAACCTCTCCCCCTTCCAGCTGTCCCCCAATGGGTGGTGTCACCTCGTTGGGGTACTATTGGTGTGGCTCGACCTGAACTTGGGGCTTCCTACCGTCCGCGAGTGGCACCATATGTATCGTATTAATCAGAGCCCCGACAAACACTATTACTACTTCACGCGTTGGTCTCGCGGGAAGTCGACGTTGATAAAGAAGGCTCCGACCAACTCCCCGGGGTGGTGGACGACCTTTTTTTACTTAAAGTTGGATGAAAGGGCCCCCGAGTTTCTTCGTCAGGGGGGAAATCCGATTAGTGGGTCGACGCTTTTTCGGTGAACTTTGTGGTTCGCATCGTGCTGGGTCTGACCCTTTGCTTGTTTTTTTTGTTTTCAGGTCCTCCCCAACAGACCTCACACCCGAGGAGCAGGCTCGAGTAGATCGAGCCTACGATGTGTCAGAGAGCGACCGCCACTGGCTGATCGTTAGAAACGGCAGGTCGGTTACCGCTGAGGCTGTCTTCGACAACGAGCTTGGAGCCACCCCCCTTACTGAAGAGATGACCCGCTCTCGTCGCCCCCACGTGTCCGCTGAACGGGTCGCAGAGGCCCTTCGCGAGAAGAAGAGGGTGCGGGAGGAGGAGGAAGCCCGACGCCGTCCTCCAAATCCCCCAAGCACCCGACCCTGGAGTCTGGGCATCAAGTTCCTCCCCCACCTCCCCTGCCTCCTTTCCGGTCTCTGGGGGAGATCGTGGCCGAGGATACCCGCCCCTCGACCCGTCATGATGCCTCACAAGGGGTCGAGGATCGGGGGAGGCGCAGGGAGAAGGAGCCCGAACAGTCTGGGCGTCGAAGGCGACATCGCTCCTTAGAGCGCGAGATGCACCGGGAGGACCTCGGCAAGTCCATTGTTTCCTCTACCACGCCTCCGGACCCGCTGGTGGACACCTTCTTGGTCCGGGCCCGCCAACTCCTGCTGGGTCAGTCGTCGGTTGCCCAGATGGGGACCGCCCTAGCACGCCTGGAGCGTTATCAGCTCCGCCAGCTGCAGGTACGATTTTGGATTCTATACTGTTCGTTTGTTGCGCGATTTCTGACTTGTTATGACATCGCAGGCCCAGATGGAGCTCGAATCCATCCAGTGCAAACTCAATATTTTTGCCGAGAAGTGCGCCGGAGAAATCTACCAGCTTCGCAAGGAGTCGGACTCCTCGAAGAAGTATGTGGATACTCTGAATGAAAAGCTGAGCGCTACGGAGGAAAGGGCCGAAGCCGCTGTGAAGGAGGCGGAGACTGTGCGGGCCGAGCTTAATGACCAGCGAAAGAGGGCTGTAGAGGCCCGGGCTGATTGTGACAAGGTGCTTGCTGATTTAAAGACGAGGAACGATCAGCTCGCCTTGCTGGATTCTCGGCTCAAGGTTCAACGGGAGAGTTATTCGGCCGAGGTCCAGAGATACGAGGAGAGGATTGCCTCGTTGCAGTCCGACGAGGGTCTTGATTATGGGGCGCTCATCACTTCCCCACATTTCGCTGAGACGTACGAGGTACTTCTCGTACTTGGTTCTTTCTCTCATATCTGCTACTCGTCCTGGTCTAACCTCATTGCAGACGCTCTCCGAACAGGTGGAAAGCGAGGTCCGGGGGAGGACAGGGGCAAAGTACCCGGACCTCGATTTAAGCTTCCTTGACGAGCTGGAGCTTGAGAAGGAAGAGGAGAAGATCGAGGAGCAGGAGAAGGGGCTGGATCAAGTCAACCAGCAGGAGTCACAGCAGGACTCGAGCCGCTCTAACCGAACTCCAGTGCTGGATAATCCTGTCCTCGGTCCGGGGCCCAATCCGAATGTTACTCCTGATCCTGATGCCGCCGTCTGATAGCTATTTTTGAACTCTGTTTTCTTTTATTTTCTTCGAACCTTGGATGTTTTGATTTTGAATTGACTGCACATTCATGTTTCATTTCGCATATAATCGGAATTTGATCACCCATCTTGAAATTTGGATGATGCTCTTGTTGACTTATTACGAAAACAATTGTGACAAGGGT
Organism: Plectranthus barbatus; assembly: GCA_026898455.1. NCBI lineage: Eukaryota > Viridiplantae > Streptophyta > Magnoliopsida > Lamiales > Lamiaceae > Plectranthus > Plectranthus barbatus. The sequence goes on from JAPKLW010000015.1 coordinate 1,098,728, forward strand.
GGGCGACGCCCTCCGATGCTTAAGTTAGTATCATGTTTTTGAAAGTTAAATTGTAATTTAAAAGAAATAGGACAAGTTAGAAAACATTATCTGTGGCGAGCTCGGGTTGATCTTTGTGTTTCCGAGCCTCTATAATGGGCCGTAGATTCCTGCAAGGCAGTCGTGAGAGTTTTGGCGATGCCTCAAGTTAGTAGATGTTTGAAAGATCAAAGCGAATTGAAATCATAAGGTAAAGAATTTTTAGAAGGATGAGCGTATCTGAGAGATCGAGTTCGTCGATCTTATGCCTTTAAAAGTAGTATTTCTTTAGGTGCTTGACATTCTAGCTATTTCCGATCTCTCTTCCGTCGTGAGCTTCTAGATGGTAGGCGCCTCGACCTACAACTCTGGTGACCCTGTAGGGTCCTTCCCACATTGGTGCGAGCTTCCCTTGGCTTTTGTCTTTTGTGTTCTGGAATACCCTTCTGAGCACCCAGTCTCCTTCCTTGAAGGTGCGCAAGTGAACTTTCTTGTTGAAGAATCTTTCGACCTGCTTCCTCCTTTGGGCCATGTTTAGCAGTGCTTGGTCTCTTTGCTCATCGATAGTTTCCAAGTTCTTCATTAGTTTCTCATTGTTTTCGATCTCTTGGCAAATCTCCACGCGCAGACTTCCAGCTCGAACCTTTGCAGGGATGACAACTTCTTCACCATATGCTAGGGCGAACGACGAACTTCCTGTCAAGGTTCTGGGAGTGGTTCGATATGACCATAGGACTCCTGGGAGTTCCTCTACCCACTTTGACTTGTGAGTTTCGAGTCTTTTTTTTCATCGTGGCCATGATTGTCTTGTTTGTCGACTCGGCCTGCCCGTTCGCCTCTGGGTACCTCGGCGTGGAAAACACCAACTTGATGTTGTATTGGTCACAGAACTCTTGTACTTTTTGTCCTGTGAACTGAGTTCCGTTGTCTGTTCTGATCTCTTTTGGTATCCTGAATCTGCATAGAATGTGGGTCCACAAAAATTTGATTACTTCTTGCTCTCTTACGTTGGCGAAAGCCTCCACTTCGACCCACTTTGTGAAGTAGTCGGTTGCTACCAGTATATACTTTTTCTATCCGGTTCCTCTCGGAAGCTTTCCTACTATGTCCATCCCCCAAGCCATGAAGGGCCAGGCCGCGATCGTGGCATGGAGTGGTTCTGCATGGCTTTGATTGGTCACTTCGAATTTCTGGCACGCTTCGCAGCTGCGTACGTAATTTTTTGCATCTTTTCGTTGTGTTGGCCAATAGAATCCCGCTGATATAACTCTGTGCGCCAATTATCGAGCCCCTTGGTGGCTTCCGCAGTCACCTTCATGTATTTCCATGAGGACGACTTGCCCTGCGGTAGGGTTGAGGCATTTGAGCAATGGTCCTTCAATAGATCGCCGATATAAGTTTTTGTTGTAGATTGTATATTTGGCCGCTGCTCTAGTGAGGTGCACGGCTTCGCTTCGGTTCTCGGGCAGAATGCCGTCAGCGAGATATTTTCGTATCGGTTCGATCCACGAGTTGCCGAGAGCTATGTCCATGACTTCTGTGGCCCTGTGCATGGCTGGTTCTTCGGCCCAAGTTATGACGATTGGCTTACTTTGCTTACTTATTTTAGTAGATGCTAGGTTTGCTAGTGCATCGGCCTCCGCGTTCTCTTCTCACGCAATGTGTTTTATTTCACACTCATCGAATTCTTTCCGTACTTCTCGTGCGAGGGTGCAATATTTCTGGAGTCACGGTTCTTTGACCTGGAAATGGTCCTCCATTTGCATTATCACTAATTGTGAATCTCCGTGCACCTGTAGGCGGCGAGCCCCTAGTTCCCTTGCGAGCTGCATTCCTCGAACTAGTGCTTCGTACTCTGCCTCATTGTTCATTGCCTCGAAGTTCAAGCGGATAGCCCTTTGAAATAATTCCCCCCATGGACTCTGTAGTCTGATGCCGGCTCCATTGCCATGCATATTACTTGATCCGTCTACTTGGAGAATCAACGGCTCTTTAGCCGCTTCGCCGACTTCTAAGCTTGCGACCTCCTTTTTCGCATCTAATTAGAGCCCTGTCGTGAACTCAGCTACAAAATCCGCCAATACCTGTGACTTGATTGTGGTGCGTGGTTCGAATTCGAGGCCATAGCCTCCGATTTCTACTGACCATTTCAATAATCGACCAGACAAGCACGACTTTGAAAAGACAGTTCGCAATGGATAGGAGGTCACCACCTTGATGGGATGTGATTCGAAGTAGGGTCGCAGCTTCCTCGATGCTGTGAATAGCTCCAGTGTTGTATATCTTGTCTCGGCGTCGAGCAATGGCTTGCTCGCATAGTGCACGGGATGTTGTTTCCCGGCTACTTCTTTGAATAGCGCTGCTCCAAGTGCGTGCTCGGATACCGACAGGTAGAGTAGCAGGGTTTCTGCTTTCTCTGGTTTAGATAGGAGCGGCGGACTGGTTAGATAATCTTTTAAGCGCTCGAGTGCTCTTGCGCATTCGTCTGTCCACTCAAATTTTTTCCCTTTCCGAAGCACTTGAAAGAATTCGTGTGTTCGGTCGGAATATCTTGAAATGAAGCGGCTGAGGGCTGCTAATCTGCCCGTGAGTTTTTGGACTTCTTTCGGACTCCGCGGATGTGAGATCCCCTTTACAGCCCTTATTTGCGAGGGATCAACCTCGATTCCTCTGTGAGTTACTATGTGGCCTAGGAATTTTCCGGAGGCCACTCCGAAGGTGCACTTTGCTGGGTTTAACTTCATCCGATACTTACTGAGCACTTCGAAAGCCTGTCGTAGATGATGTACGTGATCCTTGGCTTCCTTCGATTTTACCAACATATCGTCAATGTATACTTCCATTGTCTTCCCTATAAGTGGTTCGAACATCTTGTTCACGAGCCTCTAATATTTTTAAGCCCGAATGGCATCACCTTATAGCAGTAGATTCCTTTGTTTGTCATGAAGGCGGTCTTTTCTTGGTCTTCGGGGTGCATCAGGATTTGGTTGTACCCCGAAAATGCGTCCATGAAACTTAGTAGCCCGTGCCCTGCGGTTGCATCAACGATGCAGTCGATATGCGGGAGCGGGTACGGATCTTTAGGGCAAGCTTTGTTGAGGTCTGTGTAATCCACACAAACTCTATTCTTTCCGTTCTTCTTCCTTACTACCACGACGTTAGTGAGCCACGTCGGATATTTCACTTCCCTTATGGATCCAATGTCCAACAACTTTTGTATTTCTTCGTTAACTGCGTCGTTCTTTTCGGCTGGGAATTTCCTTCTTCTTTGTTGTACGGGTCTATGATTAGGATCGACCTGTAGTTGATGTGTCATTATCTCCGGATCGATTCCTACCATATCCTTGTGGGACCATGCGAAAGTGGTTTTCTCCGAGCTGAGAAACTCGATTAACTGTGTTCGGACCTCTGGGTCCAATCCGGCGCCGATGTTTGTCTTCTTCTCTGGATCGGCCGGGTCAAGTCCGACTTCCTCAGTCTCCTCGGATTCTCCCGCCGGGGGTAGCGGCTCGCTTCTGGCGAAGTGCTATTGAACGCATACGGCCTTGAAGCTCGCATAGTAGCACTCCTTGGCGGCGTTCTGTTCGCTCCGAATCGTACAAACTCCCCCAGGGGTCGGGAATTTGACCACCTGGTGGAACGTCGAGGGCACCGCCTTCAAATAGTGCAGCCAGGGTCGTCCCAATAGGGCGTTGTAAGCGCTGGGGGCGTCAACGACCATGAAGGACATGTCATGATGTGCTCCTCCACAGTACGTTGGTAGTGTTACGGTTCTGATCGTCATTTGGATGCCACCGTTGAACCCGATTAATGGGGTATGCGATCGGACTATCTTCCCTTCGGGGATCTTCATCTCCTTCAACGCGTGCATAAATAATATGTTCGCCGAGCTCCCATTATCAACCAAGATCCTCTTTACTAGGCAGTTCGAGATTAGCAGGGAGATTACTAGGGCATCATCGTGAGGATGGATCAGCCCCGGTGCTTCCTCGCTGGTGAACTCGATCGGATGATGATCCAGGTTTCTGCGCGGGGCTGCAGCTTCCTCTCAGGTTAATCGCCTGGCTCTCTTGGCGGCGGATCTTGTGATGCCACTGATCGTTGACCCTCCAGTGATGCAATTGATAGTGCGGACAGGTTGCGGGGACCTGGGCGTGTCCGTCTTGGATGGTCCTGATTCGTCGACTCGCTTCTCCCGAGTCCATGTCCTTTTTCCAAGATCCGACAAGTATTCAGATAGGAGCCCTTTCTTCAATAGCTCGACCACTTCTAGGCGTAGGGCTCGACAATCTGCGGTGGTATGACCGTGATCATTGTGGAATTCGCAGAACTTCTGAGCATCTCGCGAAGCCGGATCGGCTTTCATCTTCTGGGGCCACCTCACTTTCTCCGGCATCTTCTGGAGCACGTTCTGGACGAGATCCACCGGCTCTTGATAGTGTGTACTCTGGGATGTACGAACCGAGGTTGTTAATTTGCGGCGGCTTGTGGTAAGGATGCGACCTTGGGGGACGCCTGTCCCTTTGCTCGCGTCGACCCTCATCGCGTACGCTGGGTCTTCCGCTGCTGCGGCGCGCTCGTCGGTAGGGTTCGTCTTGCTCCCATTTGATGAGTGCCCAGGCTCTGTTTAGGGCGTCGTCCATCGTCTGGCAGGGATAGATGGATAGCTCGCAATACAAGTCCGAATCCACGTCAAGACCCTTAGTGAATGCTCGTACAGCGGTGCTATTAGGACAGTTCGGCACCGCCACCATTTCCTTGTTGAAGCGTGACAGGTACGCCCTCAGGGGCTCGCCCGGTTTCTGGATCACTGCGTAGAGGTCGTTTGGGTGTTTGTCGAGGCGCCTGCTACTCGAGTATTGCCGAAGGAACAACTGATGCAGCTCTGCAAACGTCGAGATTGAGCTTCGGGGCAGGTTGATAAACCATTGGAGAGCGGGCCCCGTCAGGCTCGAACCAAAACTCTTGCACATGCAGGCTTCCATCTGGAATTACTCCTTCAGCATTCTTGTAATGTTCCTCCGCATTGCTGACCCTTTCTTCTTTTCGCAATCTTCAACAATTCATCAAGTCTGTTGACTCCTTCAGCATCCTTGATTCTTTTTCCTTCTAATTCTATTACAACTCGAGTATGAATTCCTATACAGGACTTTTACATTCGATTCAATACTGAGTTGCTAGAGCTTTGATGCACCAAAACATATCAAACTATGACTATGAATTAGTTACAACAGAGGGGTCTAACATAATTCCTAACAATATCTAACAGTATTCCTAACAGGTGCAGTATAAATAACCAAGTCATGTGTAATTTTATGTAATCAGTTTTATGAGAATAACTAAATACCATATTGTAGAAAAGGGGAAATATTGGATGTTATTTGAATTAAAATTATTTTTTTATGTTTTGTTTCAAAAATTATTTAATGTTAAATTATGAATTAAAATATAATTCGTTACATGTTAAATCAAATTATAATTTGCAAAATTATATTTTTTTTTAACAAAAATTAACTATTACGAGGAATGAAGGAGTAAAAATTTAGTTGTCATCTTTATATTACGATACCACGGCATATCGGAATAATTTAAGTATTTATATAGATTTAGTAGTCTCTTAAAATTTAAAAAATATAATATTCTTAAATAATATTTAATAAAATAATTTTGTGCAAGGATGAAATACTACTACAAAACTATATACAAATATAATTCGGTTGGTGATAAAATAGAAAGTGGGTGGCAGAAGCGTGAATAAATGAGTAAAATGAGGAGAGATTGAATTCCAAAGTATAAAACATAAGGAAAGGGGTGTGATTGATAATGATCATCATCGACGCCCTCCATACTCACCAAAACCGTCGCTCACTCCACTCTCACCGCTCCAAATTCTTCGTTTATCTCATTATCTATTCTAATCTTGCTTAACTGTTGCTAACATTCCTGTTGTGGAACAATGTCGCTGAGACCCAGCGCCAGGACGGAGGTCCGGCGGAACCGGTACAAGGTGGCCGTGGACGCGGACGAAGGCCGCCGCCGCCGTGAGGATAACATGGTGGAGGTCCGGAAGAATAAAAGGGAAGAGAACTTGCAAAAGAAGCGGCGTGAGGGGCTGCAAGCGCAGCAATTCCGGCCCCTTGTCAATGTTCCGCAGCTGGATAAGAAGGTAGCATCGATAACCTGATTGAATCATGTGGTTTTTTTTTTAAAAAAAAAACTTTGTAGAGTATTTATTGTTGTAGGGTTTTATGTGTATTGTTTTATCCTATACTTTTGGATTAGTGGTTTTGTTTAGTTGTTGGATTTACTGCTTCTTAGTAGACTTTAACTTAGTCTTGTGAAAAAATTTCTGTTTCTTTCGGGTTTTAGTTTCAATTAATTTTATAAGATCAGAATTTCTCATGTTGTTGGGAGTGATTCCTTTTAGATTGCTGTTAATATGATTGATTTTTTTTTTTCTATGGATGAAAATCAAGATAGAGCTCACCAAGGAAATCAGTTTTATTAAAGTCCTAAATGAATATAATTGGTTGGATCACGTGATAAAAAATAGTATGGGATAATGTGTCCATGTTCCTCTCCAGTTGGAAAGCCTTCCAGGAATGATTGCTGGGGTATGGTCGAATGATGCTGCTCTTCAACTTGAAGCTACAACTCAGTTCCGCAAGCTTCTTTCAATAGGTAAGCAAGAAAACGTGATGTTTGGGAGATTTGACACTTGTATCCATCATTTTGTTGAAGGTAATTGGGTTTATTATAGTTATTATGTCTTAACAGAGCGGAATCCACCAATTGAGGAAGTAATAAAGTCTGGGGTAGTTCCTCGCTTCGTGGAGTTTCTTGCTAGAGATGATTATCCTCAGCTTCAGGTGTTAACTTTTGCCAAAACATTAATGCAAATTCTCATCTTCGTATATTCACATGATGTGTTCTTGTGGAGTAACATTTTCCTATTCTAGTTTGAGGCAGCTTGGGCTCTAACAAATATTGCTTCTGGGACATCTGAAAATACTAAAGTTGTGATTGACCATAATGCTGTTCCGGTTTTTGTGAGACTTCTTAATTCTCCGAGTGATGATGTCCGTGAGCAGGTATATGTAATGGGCCTTGAGTTCTGCTTCAATTCAAATAGTGAATTGTTATATTACTGACTGCATTTCATGACACCTGCTCAGGCAGTTTGGGCGCTGGGAAATGTTGCTGGTGACTCACCAAAGTGTCGTGATCTTGTCCTAAGTTATGGAGCTTTAGCACCTTTGTTGTCACAATTTAATGATCAGGTAAAGTTATCAATGCTGCGAAATGCAACGTGGACATTGTCAAATTTCTGTCGGGGAAAGCCGCAACCACAGTTTGAGCAGGTCTGTGCTCATTATGGTTTATTGAGAATTTGAGTTTGAGATTTGAGATGTCTTTATGCAATGTCTTCTTAATTTCAACTTGTGGTATTTGATGTCAATCGACAGGTGAAACCAGCACTGCCTGCTCTTACACAGCTTATCCATATGAGTGATGAAGAAGTCCTTACAGATGCATGCTGGGCACTTTCATATCTCTCCGATGGCACCAATGATAAAATCCAAGCTGTGATTGAGGCTGGTGTGTGCCCTCGACTGGTTGAGCTCTTGCTGTGAGTGGCAATTAGGTTGCCAAATCCTTTTTTCTTTACTCCTAACTAGTATTTCAACTGTTAGTATTCTGTTATTTATCGCTTGTCCTTTTGTTTTTGGTTTTCTAGACATCCTTCACCATCTGTTTTGATTCCTGCTCTGCGCACTGTTGGTAATATCGTGACCGGTGATGATCTCCAGACTCAGGTTAGTAGCTGATCCATTTATTTCAATGTCTACCAAGGGGCTCTTCTCATTAGATATTTAAGGAGATATTACTTGGGCAGCATGTGGCCCTTGTAGCCTTAAACCCCGTTTTTTCATAGTCTTTGTGTGTGCCATATTGCATGCCAGTAAAAAATATTATGTGGAAGGGTATCACATTTATGCAATATGATCTTATAAAGTTATAACTTATGACATACATTTGCGGAAAACATGTGTCAGGTTTTGCTCATCTTTGTACTGGTTTTGTTGTCTGTCAGGCAGCTATCTTGATTACTGTTTGTATTTGCTATTTTATTTTTTGTTGTCAAGTTGTTATATATCTCTGTTGTAAAAACTGGCCTAGGCGACCTGAAAATCATTTAATCCTCGAATTGTTCATGTGCTACTTGATTATTCATCAGCTGCCTAGATGGCTATTTATCAGCCCATGCGGGATTTCTTTATTTTTTTTATATTTCGTATCCAACACAATGTCATTTGATTGAACTCTTTACATATAAATAAATTATGCACAAGTTCAAGGATTTTTCAGTATTAAATTTATGATTTTACCATGTCATATTTTCAGTTAAAAAATAGGTTTCCGGGTAGCGTTTAGCGGTTACTGCAACATTGGTTAGTTTCACTTTTTGTAGTGAATAATTCAAGTGCAGACGATCGATATATGTCATTTAGCATTTTTAGTTTTAGATAATGTGCTTAACTCTTGCCTTGCATGATTTCAGGCTATCATTGAGAATGAGGCTCTCCTGTGTCTACGAAACTTGTTGACACGGAACTATAAGAAAAGCATAAAAAAGGAAGCGTGTTGGACTGTTTCAAACATCACGGCAGGAAATAGACAACAAATTATGGTATGCAGAACATGATGGAGTTTTAGCTTTTGATACAATACTCGTTGCTTAATACATATACCGTGCCTTGGAATGTCAAGCAAAGCGTTAGAAATGGCTGCATTTTAATCTTTCTATTAATATCAGTTCATGTGGATGTGTCTTCAGTGTGACAAATCAGGCCCTTGTTATTTGTTTTTTATTCGTATATCTGATTTTCCGAGTTACTGATACTGACTGAGGCCTTGTCAGAGTGTGATTGAGGCTGGGCTCATTGCCCCTCTTGTTGCTTTGCTTCAAAATGCTGAGTTTGAGATAAAGAAAGAAGCTGCTTGGGCTATTTCAAATGCCACTTCTGGTGGACATCATGAGCAAATCAGGTACTATATTTTAGCAGTGCTGTTGTATTCACTGTTGATTAGATTGAATCGTCATTGGAAGCTAACTTGTAACATATCGGGCAGGTTTTTGGTAAACGAGGGATGTATAAAGCCACTTTGCGATCTTCTGATTTGTCCTGACGCAAGAATCGTGACGGTGTGCTTGGAAGGTCTTGAAAACATCTTGAAGGTTGGAGAAGCTGAGAAGAATCTAGGTAACACGGGATACGTGAATGTGTTTGCTCAGATGATTGATGATGCAGAGGGTCTCGAGAAGATCGAGAATCTCCAGAGTCATGATAATAATGAAATCTATGAGAAGGCAGTGAAAATGCTTGAAACATACTGGTTGGAGGAAGATGATGAGCAGGTAGTCACGTCCGGTGATGCTCCAAAAGAGGCATTCAACTTTGGAGGTGGCGATGTTCCTGTTCCTTCTGGGGGTTTCAAATTCGGGTGAAGGTAAGTTATTTGATCTTGAAGCAGTAAATGTTGGTAATTGGACAGGAGGCATTATATATAGTAAAAACGGTGGTTGTGGTTGGAGCGAGGTGAGGGGAGGCTTGAGTTCGAAGTCCAGTTGAAGAGATGTTAGTTTTTAGAGTGTTGTAATGTGGGAAGGAAAGGGATTTATTTATAAGATGACTGTTGGGTGTATATTTATACAACTTGATGGATGAGTTGTGTTTTTTTACTAGGAAGTAGAAATTACATATTCTTTGCTATGGAGTCTTTTTTTTTTTTTTGCAAGATTATTATATCAACACTATATATGCATGTTATATTCATTTTGTGATGAGAAATACTGAATACAATATGCGTAATTTGCAGGAGCTTTCTTATCATGTAAAAGAAAGTTAAAGATAGTTGCATATATTGATAATAAATTAATTGGCCATCAATGAATGGATATTGGTTTTGGGTACTCTCAAATTGATTTAGTTTTGGAATGACTAGAGTTAAATTGAGAAATCTAAAGATGATATGAGCAATTGTTTAATAGTTAGAAGATTATAATCGAGGTTGAAATTGTACTCACTAATTAATAATTTATGTTTCACTTCCCCAATCTGTTTTGCAATTAGAAGATGTGATAAATGGCTCTTTCGAATAATATATGTTCTAGTGAATATCTTAATTTGTTAGCACTTTCATATATAATAACATAAATGCTCACCTATTCATAGTGTGTATAAATTAATGTGCGCACAAAATAATGTGACAGCATAACATTGATTGTGAAATCAATTTTGGTATAATCATTATTGAATAATGTATATTGTTAGGAAATTTGTTAAAAATTTCCTTATATTATGTTGTTTTGGTGGTTCAAAGTATGTAAAAGTCATCTTAGTTTGTCTTTAAATTAATTCTAGTAGGGTCTAAAAATGTAAAGTCATGTATATGCTTGTTATTGAGTTGTACGCTGGAGTTGATTAGAAGACCAGACTGATGAATCAGTCTGGGATGTGTGAGACTTAACACACAAGTCTGGATACAAAAGTATGGACTGACAAGTTTGGACTACACCAAGTACGGGACTAACCAATATGGTCTTATTAGTCCAGGATACCAAACTTACTAGTATGGGACCAAGCATATATTGATTGATGACATCATCAATCATGGACTTGCAAGTATGACGACATCAGCATGAATTCCTAAGTCATAGTCAGGCGTAAAGATACAAAGCGAATGCCTAGAGGAACGTACAAGCAAGTACAAACTTTAAAGATTGGAGATTCCTTAAAGTCTGCAAGCCTAAGATTTCAGTCTTGATACCTAGGACTTACCAGTCCAGGATTCCTCGAACTGACAGATTGTCGTTCTGACGAAAAGGTGAACAATCACTTTCCATGTCAAAAAAAGCAGAGTAGGTGCATGATCTCTGAAAAAGCACCACCTACCCGCCTATTGCAGCAGTCAACAAATACATCCTATTGGACAACATCCAATCTGTCTCTATCGGATATATGGATTCAAACCTTCAACCTTTCGGCTATAAATACCGAAGGATTTCATCAAAAGAAGGTTTTCAAAAATACCGACCGAACTTGCTACTAACGAACAAGCTAACACGCTAAGAAAATTTCTCCTCAATGTTCGAGGCTGAAAAAGCTTTTCCGTATGTCACTCTAGTGAGCACGAGACTCAGAACTTCTGAGTTCTAGAGTTATTTCTCGGTAATCTTTCTCTCCAATAAATATTACAAAAGTTAAGTACATCTAGTACTTTGACTCTTACGGGCTTACTGTCGCCAAGCTGATAATTTTGGGAAAATTTTGAACACCCCATTCCGACAACGAGGAGGCTGCATGGTGTGCCCGCACCCCAAGAAGCTGCGAAGAGAAGGACGAGCAAGGACCAGACGAGTGAGCTTGTGGATCGATGGACGAAGCATTCACTGACAAGCGATAGATCGTAGGATCACCTGTGTAATTCTAATCTTAGTGGATTTCCAGACTTCAAGTCTGAAGAGTGGATGTAGGATCTTTAGAGTTCGAGCCACTATAACCTTTGCTTTATTTATTGCTTTAATTTTTGTCAGCTTACTCATATTTCAAACTGAACACTCAAAGTGTTGATGTATAAACTGAAACGGACTCTAAGCATACTTGGACATAAGTACCAAACTAAGATTTTACAAGCCAAACTGGCATGTCACCATCAGTCTGGATAAGTGCAAACTTATTGTAAAAAAAAATATTTTCTGCTGTGCAACTTACAATCATTCTGATAAAATCGGGACCAACAAGTGGTATCAGAGCGGTCAGTCCTTCCAGGCTTATCGTTTTGAGTCGCTTAGGACTGGGATCCTTTCCGTGCACATTTTTATTGTCTTATCTTATCAACTCAGGTACATATTCAAGATGAATATCCCCAAGCTGCCTCCATATAGTGTTGATAAATATGCCATATGGTAGAAGAGGTCTTCCATACAACTCAAAAGCTACCATCCAGAAATGGTGGATGTACTGGACAGAGGACCGACCAAGGTAACCAAAGTCCTTCCCCCACTTGGAGTCGACGGTGCCAGAACCGTAGAAAAGTCGTATGAAGAGTGGAACCCAGAAGGAAGAAGAAGAAATCAGCTTGATTCCATTGTGCAGAAAGTTATTATATCTTCCTTACCAGACACCCTGGTTGAGGAAGTTATGCAGTTCGATATCGCAAAGGAGATATGGGACTATCTCGACACACTGTGTCAGGAAACTGACCAGATGAAAAGAAATAAAATACAAGTCTGTGTCGATAAGTACGAGTCCTTCCAGATGCTACCTGGAGAATCAATAAAAGTGATGGAAGCTAGATTCAACACAATAGTCAGCGAGCTTAAGGCACTTGACATGGTATACTCGAATGCCGACCTTAACGCCAAAATCCTATTCAAGATGCCCAAGGAGAACTGTTTTGTCAAAACCACGACCCTCAAGGAGAAAAATCTCTCCAAAATGACGACGAAGGAATTATTCGCCCAGCTCCATGCCCACGAATAGAATATCCAAATGGTGAATAAAAACATGGCCATCAGAGTAGCCTGCTCGCCCGACCCTCAGGCTAAAGACGCAGCCTACTTCGTCAGGAGGGACATCAAATGGAAGCCCAAGAAGTTTTTCCAAACTGACCGACCAGCTGGCCAGTCTAGTTCTCAGACAAAGGAGATCCCATCTACTTCTGGATCTCAATCCAAGGAAGGCGAAAGCTCAATCGCCGAGCTAGAACAATAGATGAGGAGACTGTCAAAACTCCTCGAGAAAGCCAAAGGCAAGCAGGAAGTGCCCAAATTCAAAGAGATGAGGTTCGTTAAGCGAACCCCCAGATCGTGCTTCCAATGTGGTTCCTCTGAACATCTAAAGTTTGAATGTCCCTCGGTGGACAAGAAGGAAAAAAAAAGACTGAAGAAGATTTTCAAACGAAGAGCATCATCCAGAGCAGTGGCCCGAGCCATGCTTACTAGGACTGAAGTGCCGGATGTTCCAGACCATGATGATGATTACTATTTGTCAGAGGATGAAGCCGATAAGGAAGCACTCTTGGCATTCACGGTCGCATTCGGAGAAGAAGCTGAGGATGAATCGTAATTCGAAGTTGAAACGGATATAGCCATCACTGCATCTAGTGAGCAGGTACAACCCTTACTTTCAGTTTCTGAGCTTTCAGCATACATTCTTGACAACACCGAGTCGTACTGCTCCGACTTGGAAGAAGTCACCCTAGAAATTTTCGCGCAAGAATTTCAAAAATTTTATGCTTTAAAAAATGTCTTGGCCAACAAAAACACCTTACTGAAATCTCAGGTTTCAATTTTGACCGAGGAGATTGAAAAATCGAAGTCAATGGCAAAATTAAAAGAGGAACACTCAACTCTTCTAAAAATTTTTGAAAATTTAAAATCTGTGTGTAAATCCTTAAATTTAACCATTTTTGAGCAAGATGAAAAACTTTATTTTTTCAAGAAAGGCTCAAGAGGGCTCGGTGAGGTCATGCAAAACATGAGAGAGCCTTCAGATTATGTCAGGACTAGGATATGAAATTGATTTGAGGAATGAAAATCCTGCACCTACTGGTACTAAGAAACCCATAAAGTTTATTAAAGAAAAACTTAGTATGCAGTGTGAGTTGAGTAGTCAAGGGGTAGCATTCAAAGTACCAGCTCAGACTCACAATGCTAAAGGTTGGTTAGCCAACAACCCCAAGCCGACAGATCGGAATGGGACTAATAAGTCCAAAATCAAAGGGTAAGCTGGTAAAATAGCACAACCCTAGACTGGCAAAGTCTCAAACTAACAGGAAGTCAGTACGACCACAAAAACTGACTAAGCAACATATCCCTGCTGCAAGGGCGTCAGTTCACTCGACAAGTTCAGCCAAGCAACCAATCTATGCTGCGAGGAAGCTGAACACACAACCTGGTAAACTTACTAACCGGCGAACCAAACCTCAAGCTCAGATTGAGAGGAGGAATATACCAAGTAGGGGGAACACCTACTTAAGGTCAAAACCCAATCACACTTTTCATTCAATGGTTATGAAGGCTAACATGGTTATGAAGGCTAACAGAGGTGGTCCATACATGTCTAACAAGAAGCCACAAGGTACTCACATTCGGAACCCAGTTTCCGAGGTTCTCAGAGGAAGCACACTTCCAAGAGACTTCACACACAACCACACCTTCCCAAACCAAAGTCATGCACTATTTTGGAAAGAAGGGAAAGGTTCCTGCCAGTGATAACATCAAGAAGCCATCTGCTATTAAAATCATAATAGTGGGAATCCCTAAGGGACTGAGCACACGAGCTAATCCCGTAGGAGCCGCAAATACTCGGGGACCTAAAGCTTAAACTTTGTGAATGCAGGAACATGTTTATGCTAATCAGCTTTAGGAGAAAAGCAAGTGGATCCTTGACAGTGGATGCTCAGCTCATATGACTGGAAAGAAAGATCTTTTCACGGAGTTCAACATGATCGGAGGACCACCAGTGCTGTTTCGTGACAGTTCTAAAGGAAGAGCCATTAGAAGGGGATGCATCGAGCATAACGGACTCATAATTATCAATGTATCCTTCGTCACCAACCTAAAGCATAATCTACTCAATGTCAGTCTACTCAGCGAGAATGGAAACGTTGTCTCCTTTGAAGAATCAGAGTGCCAAATCAAGGACAAAGACACTTGAGAGATCAAGCTGAGGGGAGTTCACAAAGGTGAAATCTATGTTGTAGACTGGTTGAGCGGGCAGAATGACTCATGCTTTGTGGCTACCAGCTCGACTGAGAAGAATTGGCTGTGGCACAATAGACTAAGCCACCTGAACTTCAAGACGACCAATCACCTAGCTAAGCACGAACTGGTAGAAGGTAGGAGTATGCAAAGCTTTCCAGCAAGGGAAGCAAACCAAGGCCTCCTTCAAGAAGAAACCAGTCAGCCCAAGCACTACCCGGGTGCTGGAGTTGCTTCATATGGACTTGTTTGGTCCAGGAACTCCCCTAACCATTGGAGGAAAGATACTCTCATTAGTAGTCGTGGTACTCGTGGATGACTACTCGTGCTACACTTGGATCAAGCTTCTTAAGACAAAGGACGAGGTGAAGATCATCCTACCGGAGCTGATCATATGAGTCCAGAACCATAGAGAAGTGACAGTAAAGAGGATCCAATCCGACAATGAGACAGAGTCTTGCAATGGCCCACTGATGGATTTCTGCACAGAAGTTGGCATCGGGCATGAGCGTTCAACTCCAAGAACTCCGCAGTAGAATGGGCTGGCAGAATGAAGAAACAAGACACTGAAGGAAGCAGTCCAGATCATGCTGCCAACTTGGGTGAAAAGTTTTGGGGCGAAGCATTGATGACTGCGTGCTACACTTAAAATTTGAAGCGGCATCAGTGATATACTTCAGAAGACCCTATACGAGATATATCATGGTCGTAAGCCCTCCTTAGCTCATCTTCGTGCTTTTGGTTCTCCATGTTATGTTCATAACAATGAAAAGTTGAAATTAAAAGTCTTTTTTCCCAAAGCTGATGAAGGTGTGTTCCTTGGATATGGGCACTCTTCTTACAAGGGGTATCAGGTATTTAACAAGACTACCAAAGTTGTGGAGATAACATGTAATGTTATCTTTGATGAGGCTACTTTGGTGCGCAGGACTATGAAAGAACTGGGAGAAGATGTTCCCGAGATCAAGAATGTCAATGAGCAGTCGGGCACAAATTCTTTAAATGCTAATTCGATTGTCTCGACTAGATCTATGAAGGAATCATCTTCTCAACCAGCACCCTGATTGGCCATCAGATAACCGAGAAGGTCGATGATGCAAATGATCATGCTGAGACCTTGAATTCTACATCCCTAAAAGAAGGCACACATCAAGGGGGAATTCAAACTTGTGTCTTCCAAGATGACGAGGCTGATGAAGATTATGAAGACCTAAGAACTCAGATTGGTAATCCAGAAGGCCACACTGACGATCGAGAAGCCAGGGTTGAAGACATTCTGGCTCAGACTGACGACGAGGACAAAGCTGAGACTGAAGAAGGAGTGCAAACTGAAGACGGAGTCCAGATTGAAGACCAAGCTCAGACTAAAGCTTTTTAGATTGACGAAGGCCAATCTTCCGGAGTTCATACTCTACCACCAGTCCAGACTGACCAATGCGCAAATCAACAAGGTATTGGGAAATGAAATTATCCCAGAGGATTATTTCCTCACCGATGCGTCAGTCGCAGGCGTTCACTCTGAAGATCCATTCATTCAGCCAGTCCAGGTCGATGAGCTTCAGATACCTAAATAACTTTGCAACCATCCAGAAGATGTTGTACTGGATAATATTGCAAATCCAATTTGAACCAGACAAGGAAGTGATCGAACCAATGAAAGTGGCAAATGTACTTCAATCAGCAGACTAGATTAATGCTATGCAGGAAGAGCTTGCAGATTTCACTCGCAACCACATGTGGGACTTGGTAGATCGACCATCACATCAGTCTGTGATTGGTACCAAGTGGGTTTTCAAGAATAAGCAAGATGAAGCTTGTAACATAGTCTGAAACAAAGCCAAACTTTTTGCCAAAGGGTATGTATAGTGCGAAGGGATTGACTTCGATGAAACCTTTGCTCCCATAGCCAGACTGGAGGCTATTCGACTATTTCTAGTTTATGTTGCATACCATGGTTTCACGGTCTATCAGATGGACGAGAAAAGTGTCTTTCTCAATGGCAAACTGAGGGAGGAAGTATATGTGGAACAACCTCCTAGTTTCGAAGAAGACAATAAAGTTTACAAGTTGCGAAAAGCACTCTATGGACTGAAGCAGGTACCACGAGCTTGGTACGAGAACCTTTCCTAGTTTCTGATAAAGAATGGATTCAGTAAAAAAAAGAATATAGACAAGACCCTGTTTTTAATCAAACATGGTGAAGACATCCTACTGGTTCAGATCTACGTCGATGACATTATTTTTGGGTCGAAGAATTTAAGTCTATGTGAGAATTTTGCCAGCTAATGCAGAGCCACTTTCAAATGAGTATGATGGGCTAGATGACGTACTTCCCAGGATTGCAAGCTCACCAGTCGAGCAAATGGATTTTCATAAATCAAAAGAAGTACACCAGAGACCTGATCAACAAGTTTCTTCCAGAAAAAACAAAGTCTCTGAGGATTCCTATGAGCACAAGTGTGCAGATTACATTAGATGAAGATGGAGAATCAGTTGATCCATAAGCTTATCGAGGAATCATAGGCTCACCCCTATACTTGACAGCAAGTCGACCTGATATCTCTTATGTCGTTGGTGGTTGTACAAGATTTCAAGCCAATCCAAAGAAATCGCACATGGATGCTGCCAAGAGGATAGTAAGATATCTGAAGTGTATTGGTCACTTGGGATTTGGTATCCCAGATGCAATGAGCTTACTCTTAATGGATACTCAGACTCAGACTTCGGAGGATGTCAAATTGATCGCAAGAGCACAAGTGGAAATTGTTGTTTCTTGGACATAAGCTGATAAGCTGGTTTAACAAGAAACAACACTCGGTTGCAACGTCAACATCGGAAGATGAATACGTTGTTGCTGTGCTCAAATTATTTGGATGAAACAGCAGGTGCTTGATTATGATGTGGACTCAGGATGTGTTCCCATCTTTGCGATAATAACAGTGCGATGTGCACAATGAAGAACTCAGTTCATCATTCTAGGACTAAGCACATTGACATACGACATCACTTTATTCATGATCATGTCAAGAAGAAGGATGTAAGCGTGGAGTACATCCGAACTGAAGATCAACTTGCAAACATTTTCAGGAAGCCATTCCCAGAAGCTCGTCTCAAGGACTTTTGTATCAAACTTGGACTTATGGAGTTTGATGAGATCGAAGAAAGTGAAGAATGAGTCCAAACTCTCATTCTTCTTCGTATCTTAAGGAATTTGTTAGATTTCTGGTGATACGGAATAAAACTAAGTCCAAGCTCTTAGGTTTTTTTGTTTTTCCAAAGAATTCAGACTGAGACTCTACGTATTAAAAGTTATTTAAGTGTGAAGATTATCAGTTTAATCCAGTGTACTGAGTCCAAGCTCTCAGTCTGTCATACATTGAATTCTTCAGAGGATATATCAATAAGTGGTTTCAGTTTTTAAGATGGCGTGTAGCTGACTAAGACTGAGTACAAGCTCTTAGTTTTTCCAAGCTTGTTGAAGATGGAGTGATGCGGATTAAAGTTGAGTCCAAGCTCTCACTTTCTTTGAAGAAAGAAGACTAATGAATGAAGACTAGACTGATGGAGATTCAAGCTGACGATTTAATTCGAACTGATGATATAAGCCTGGACTGACGATGAAGGACTCCAGACTTGCTAATTAGGCTGATGACCGAATTATAGGCGGGACTTTGAACTACCAGTTTCGCTTAAGCAGCACGCTGCATTAAATGCGATATTAAATGCAAACATGGCGAGTGCAGTCAATCGCAGTCAACGATCCAATGTCGACGTGCCACGTCAGCAAATACAGTATTCGAGGACACCCCCACAACCCTAGGCGTAGGTCAAGGTCAGATCAACCGTCGTCCAAAATCTCAGCCATTGATCACCCACTCCTAGATCGATCCTGATCGTCTATTTTGGGGGGCACTGTTCATATACCTTCAATAAATAGGGTTTCTTTTTCGACTTGCAAACCTTTCTAATTTCGGAAAATCTCCTAAGGCATTCATTGAAGTAGAACCCTCTCAACCACAAACATTCCCTACATAAAATCTCCTTGAGTTATTACAAATTAATGGAAGTAATGGCTAATCAATCTGATCGTATCCAATCTTCCAAGGAAGCCAGACCTTCGAACCCAACACCAGTTTCAGGCCCCATTCCATTGAATATTCCTGAACATAAGCCCTCATTTACCGGCAGTTACTCGGTTGCAGATGTCAATACCACTATCCCCTACGGCTGATTGTCACCACCTTCAAGAACAAGGCATCGAGGACAAGGGTGACGTATGAGCAGCAAAGGACTGCACTAGTCCAAAAGGAGAAGATTTTGAACCTGCCCTTAACCGAGAAACATCATGGTTCTGCCTTGACAAAGATGTTAAAAAAGGAGAAACTGATCGCCTATCTGACGGCCAAGCAAATCATTTCCATCCCCACATGGTTGCGGAGTTCTATGCTCGCACGGTGGTTGGCGAGAAAAATACTTATTTCGTCACATCAGTTTTGGGCAGAGAATTCAAGTAGACCTAAACTACTTGCTAATATCTATTCTCAAAGGAATGATGGACCAAATGTGGCCCTGTACAAAGAAAACCCACAGAAGCCATGAAAGAACACTTGAGGATTTGGAGGAAGGAGGGTCTTACAGAGACAGATTGGAAGACAGACACACCAAACTTGCATTTCGATGATTTCTACAAGATAGTGTGTGATATAGTTGTCCGGATGTTGCAGTGTGAAATTGGCTCACACTCCGAGCTTGGTTTGAAGAAGTACACCATGATGATGGCCTTGGATGACAATGTGAAGGGAAAATGGGCAGAATTCATCTACGGGCATCTATTGGAGAATGTGAGATGAAGTTTTAATATCAATGATGATCATACATTCAAAAACACCATCAGATTTGGGCTTAAGATAAACCATATTTTAGAGCAACTGATGCCGGATGATGATAAGCTCATTATCTTACTCGCTTATCTATATTATTTTCTACTATTTTATGTAGTTTTATTGAGTTTATATATATATTATGTGCATGAGTCTATATTAGGTGGTATTATATGCGTTTTGGTGTTTTTGTAGGGTTTTAGGCCTAAATTCACGAGGAATCCGTTCCGGAAGCAGTGACGTGTAAGAGTAGCAGTGACGATTTCGTCCACAAGAGGAATTCGAGCTATTGGCACATGACAATGGATGATGCTTTGAGTTAGCTCTCCAACGCAACTGGAATCGGGTCAAT